>JAQPPZ010012625.1:0-53398 GCA_028583015.1 Wollemia nobilis | reverse complement strand
ATGTCAAACTATACTTGTCTTAGCATTTTCCTCTCCCCCAACAATAAGGACATTGCCTCTAACAACAATTTCCTTGCCCTAGTTTATAGCAACTAACCCTCAAATGACAAGCATTTCCTCTAAAAACAACGGTTTCTCATCCTCGAAAGACAAGCATTTATGTTCCTTTGACAAGGATTTCTCTCTTAGATGGTAGGGGTTTCTCTTCCTTTTAAGACATGGGTTTCGCTTTCACAACGATCCATGCTCGAACGACCATCTCTATGTCTTGGATGACAGTCCAAGACATGATTTGCAATAACCCTCACATGATTTGTGCAATGTGGAAAAACCCATCCATACTTCGAACATCCTTCTTCCTTACTTGGATGATATCCTTCGTCATCCAAATACTCATGCATGTTCTAATGGCATCCTTCATCATTTGGACTACACTCTTCCTCACATTCATCTTTAAACAGGTTGTTGGTTTTAGTCGTATTCTTGTCCTCCTTTTGTAGATAAAATCATTGAAACGAAAATGTGCCAAGATTTCTCAAGGTTTGAAATTCTTGCCCTAGAATTTCCATGTTTGAGTTAGAGGTAAATGCCTTCGAATGCATTGACGTCAATGGTTGCACAACTCATTGCATGTCCACCGTGGCATGCTCAACCTCCTCCATTGTAATCAAGTTCATAGTGCCCTTTGCTTCTTGTTGAGGGATTTGATTCTTCTCAGGCTTCTTGAGCCTTCTATACATTATTGGCTCATCTTAATTTGCACCTTGAATAGTCTCATGCGAAATGCCCCTAGAGTTGACATCTTTGGCAGTGCACAATGTATCTGCTGTAAGTATCATACTCAATTTATCTTCTTCTATTGCCTTGGCAGTTGTGACCAAAGTTGCCACCAACGATACTTATCTTTGGAACATTCTCCCTCTATGTTGTATATACCTGTAGTGATGATTTTATGTTGTTAGTTGTGTTCTTCATGTCACACTCATTATCAGAGTTATTGTTCTCATCACTTTCATCTCCAAAGTTCTCTTTGTATTGACTTCTTGATCACAATAGCTAGATGATATCCTCGAATCATCCTTTGAGTTGCTTTCATCCTCGGATTTGTCGCTCTTTGTCTCTGGAGCCACTCTCATTATCATAGTAACTTTGATCTTTGGAGTCGCTTTCATCTTCATTAAGATGACCGAGCATTTTAGTGATGTCACATCATTTTCCAAGTTCATGGCTCACTCAAAGGCCTCTTCATATGATTTTGGAGGGACTACCCTGACCTTCTTTCGATACAAAGGAAGAAAGCCCTTCACAAACCACCTTTGCTTCAATGGATATGATTCATATGACAAATCCTCCTCGAAATGGCTAAAAAACTCCTTCAATCTCTTGTTATTTGCTCCATCTTGTAGATTTCTGCACTCATCATCATTGAGGAACAAATTAAATTTCCTTATGAAGGCTTCCTGTAACTCCGCCTAGTTGTGGTACTTGCACTTTGACAATTCCATGAGCCAGTCCATTGCGATTCCATAAAGTATTGGAGGGATAACGTCCTACAATCTGCTTCACTCATCTCCCCATTTGCCTTTCACATTGTAAGACAAATTTTCTAGTGTCTAAGTGGGTCCTCTGTTCCACCACCATGAAAATTGGGACACTTGTGTCACACCAATATTAGTCGTTGTTGTGACCCGTTGCTTCGATGTAGGCAATGTTTGCCCTTATGTCTCACCGTTGTCATACACATTGTCAAATTTACCACATTCACGCACCATGAAACATGTCAAGTTGTAGTTGCTCTAATGTCAAACTCCCATTACACTCACCATTAGATAGACTAACTTGCAATTGCTCCAGTACCGAACTCCATCACACGCACTATCGGACATGCTATCTTGCATTTGCTATAATGTCGGATTCCCGTCCCACTCACCATTAGACACACCAACTTGCAGTTGCTCCGATGTGAGACTCCGTCTCTCTCCCTATTCGACACACCATAGTTGCTCCAATGTTGGATTCATGTCTTGCTCACAATTGAACATGCCAATCTGTAGTTGCTCTAGTACCAAACTCTCGTCATATGCACTATCAAATGTACAACTCAATTCAACCACTATTAGCCTTTCTAGACGAACTAAGTTTTCTCTTTTTTCAGACTTGTCACATTGTGCTTTGTCACACACAAACTCGTTTGTGTGCACATCTTTGCTTGCATGAACTTGTTCGATTACATGCACGTGTTTGATTGCATTAACTTGTTCAATTGTGTGCACATCTTCACCTCTGTGCATGTCTTTGCTTGCACGAACTTGGTCAATTACCCTGCACAAACTTTTTCGTTTGCATGCATGTCTTCACCTGCACACACATGTTCTTTGTGCTTTGTATCTTCATGCATGTTTTTGCACTTCTCGTCATCACACATGCCTTCGTGTATTGCATTGTCAAATACGCTTTCAATTGTTGTGACATCATGCAAGTCTCCATCAACTACGCGATCCTCTTGGACATTCATGTTGGGTTGCATGCCTTTCTCTCTTAGCCCTTCATTGACATCAAAAACAAGTCAGCATAATTTTTTGTTGCAAACTTCAATCTTCCCTCCACCTAGGGACAATGCACAGTTGACTACGTTCTTCGTCGACCACATTTTAATCATGCTATTGTTGTCGTTGCTTACTTTCTCAAGCGATATGCTTGTTACAATTCCATATCACCAAGTCCAACCCAACTTTGTATAGGCAATGACACTAGAATGTAGAAATAGAACACAACACGCCACAATTTAGTTGCGCTATAAATATATAAAGGTACACAATGGGAATAACTTACATATACTTGTAGATACACTTCACAGATGGTGTGTATGTTGCACAACCCAGATATTTGTAGCACTTAATGGTTTGACAAAGTGACACACATACTTGTCTTGGCCGACATTGACCAACATCATAGTTCGAAAAACAACTCCACCAATACACATTCCCAACATAGGTGTCATAGTGACGGTAAGTGGTTGGCAACTTCCAACTACCACCGAAATACCCATGTACATCAAAACATTGAAATACCCCGTAACATTACATTATTATGAACAATTATATTGCCATGTACACAGAACAACACCATGTGACAACTAACACATACAACAACTTTAATTGCACGTATTACCAACACTTTGCACAAGCACCCATGCACCTATATGTTTTTACAGTCATATGTTCATGCAAATGTGCATTCATGCAGAGTTGTCAAATCATCTACCTACATGGATTTTGATTTGCCATTGGAAACAATGTGTCCTTTTATATTTTAGATTTGGAGAAGTAGATTATCTCAAGCCACAACTAATAGCCTTATACATTGGGCATTATGTATTCAACTTAGTTCCTAGATGAGATTAGAAAAGGGAAAACACTGCAGTTGTCAACCGTCTATCGGTCTCGCTGTAAAATCTGAGAACTAATTAAAGCACAATCAGAAACACATGCAGAACAGGAAAACATATGAAGACTTCTAACAGTAATTTCATATGCTGTGTGTGCACAGAACTAACAAGTATGAAAGAAATAAAATCAACAGTTTTTGTGACTAGAAAAAGGCTGAGTACAAATAATTCACTTGAGATGAACAATCATAAGCCTGGATGTACTCAGCAGCAAATTGTTGGCTCATATGCTTGCAATTCTATATCACAAGATGAAAGAAGATGCAATGGGGAGACATGATCAACTATGATGGGATGAATTCAACAAGACTCTTAACGAGCACTCTAAGGCAATCTCTTCTCCTCCAAACAATTACACAGTCCCTTCTTACATAGGAGATATTACATGGTTTTTGCTTTATAAGGAACTGATTTTCTTCCTAGAAAGCTGATTTTATTAACTTTTTTTTTTTTTAAATTAGTTATATTGGGTTAAAACGGACCCCACCAGTATTTCATTGCAACTACATAGTTTTTTTTTTTTCTTAATTCTGCATACATTGCTTGGCAAAATTTTGAACCTGGGTCTCCTTGAAGGTTGAGGTATTTAAATAGTTGACCTCATGCCATCTGATAAATGTTAAGTTTCACCCATGAGATTGGAACCTCGGTTTTTGGTGTGAAACTCCTCACTCCTGACCAATTGCCCAAAACCTCATGGACTTCTAAATAACATTTATTACGAAAGCTACTTTAAAGTTTTTTTATTTTTTATTTTTAAAACTTGTTTATTATTTGCTTTTCATGATATTGAGATTTTTCCCTTTTACTTTTTCCCTAAATACATCCCTTGTTCTTTTACATTTGCTGCTCTTGCATCATAATATTCCATGTCTCTAGCTTCAGAGGCTCCACGCCTTTTTGCTTTAGAAGTTGAACTTTAAATCTGTTTGTTGTTGCATGTAAAATAAGGATACAACATGCCCTTGCTTTTTTTGTTTTTTGTTTTTGTTACTATGTAAGTAAAAGATAGATTTAGCTTTTTCTATAAATAGGTGGCAACTTCGTACTTTTTAGCTTTTCTATTTTGGGAGCTACTTTTGCTTTCGTGCACATGTGCCTTTTTGGTTTTCTGTTCAACAAAATTATGAAACTTATTAGCTAATGGCCATTGGCCTTATTGAAGATGGTAAAGGGAAACATGAATTTAAACAATCTTGAATCAAATACTCCATTTTTTAACATTTTATCAAATTAAATTAGTCTTTGCGAATTTAGTTTTCATAGTTTATAAGTTTGTAAGTTGCTAACTAAAAAGTATTGTAGGATGAGTAGGGTGTCAAAATAAGCAAAACCTGTATGCAATCATCAACATATCTACATGAAAATGTCATCACGTAGAAGTCTTATGGTAAAAATGTGCATCAAAAGGTCCAAATGGGGTATTTGGCATTGCCATTACTTACAAACCAATGTAATTGGTTAAGGGAGTAGCCAGCTGCTAGCCTGTTACAATATTGATGCTGCCACCTGTTTTCAAAAATAAATCAGAAACTTGCATTTGAAGTCCATGGCCCTACATGTAGTTTGAATGTCCTCCATTGCCATATCTATTGCCCAGGAAGTATGAACTGGAATGAACTTGGTCCAGTCGGACAAACCTGGTAACTATGCTCTCAACATCCATTTGTAAGGTGGCTCAAAACTGGCAACATTGAAGGGTGCACATCTGAGTACATTTTATGTAACTGGTGTTATGAAGGATACCCTGAGATTAGTAGAAAGGGTTTTAGGGTTTGAAGAAATAGGAACAATTGGGGCCTGTAAATATCAAGTAGAAGTAGAAAATTGGCACTAGCATGGGGGCTAAAGATGATCTTTAACCGTTTTAATACTAATACAGGGAACTTGCCCTGTTTTGGCCCCCAAGCTTCTATTTCATGTTTCTTGGTCTCCAAGCAGGTGTCCTTTTTATGGTTTACATCAATAGACATGCTTGACATGGAGCTTCATTAAGACTGGTTTTAATCAACATTGTACTTAAATCAGTTCATCCCTCAGTTCTCCTTTTTTCACTACAAGAAAAGTGCATTCTAGCCTCCCTTGCAAAATTCTCTGCAGAAAGACCTTGCGTAGCTCCATTTCAATATTTTCTAGGTTTTTGTTTTGGGAGGGCAGTGTTTAGAAAACAAGCAGATGACAAAATCCCTCAGAAGTGTCCTTGAATTTATCCAGTTTCGTTTATGTCCTTGTGTGCAAGATTTCCAACAATTGCTCACTGCCCTAAACTTTCCTGAAACAGAAAATTTGGACAAAATTCCCTCTTGGTCATTACTAAATGCTCAAAGTACAAGGTATATTAGAGGTTTTGAGCTATTTTTGTTCCTCCCAATTCAGTTTGGTTAGGAAATCTACTGAACCTGTGATTTTAGTGTCCAGATTGTCTTTTTCACCAAGTCTTTGTTTCGGGGAGTGGGGGGGAAGGAAGTATAGGCAAAATTCCAAACCATGATGCTTTTTCATGGTGTTTTGGGCTATTTTAAGTAGTTGAGTGTTGTTGTTGGATTCACAGAGGTTGTATAATTCCATAAGTTTGGTTTTTTGTCCAAGTATTAGCTGAGTGAGTTGAATCTGTTCATTTTCCTGGCGAGCCAACTCAATTTCATTGATTACTCCACTACTTGATATGAGTATATTGTCTTGGATATGTTATTTTATGTTTTCTGTCTGTTTAACATAAAAGTTCTTTTATCCTTAATTTGCAGGAAAGTGTCAAGCAACATATATTGCCTAAAATTATTTCAGAAAATGAAGATGCTTGAACATAGCATTTGACAGTGTATGTTTGCATTATTCTACAATGGCACTATTTCTTTTGTTGAAATCATCCTTGCTGAAGGGATTTCAAAGTTTGTAATGCCAGTTCTCTTCTTTCACTGTCTGAAAAAGTGAGCCTTCATAGTTCTTAAGCTGGAGAAATAATAGGTTGGTATTTAATTTCAATATTTCACTAATTATCTTCTGTATCTATTAGAAAACAGAATGAGATCAGTATAGATTGGTGTCACCAGGCATAATAAAAGAGATTTTATTTTTAAATTGGTTATATGGGTTTGAAACGGATGCTACCCATATTACAGGGACAATACAATATTGTGGTATTGCAACGAAGTGCATCATCACAGGCTGCCTTGTTGCGGGATTGTCCATCACAATGCAGAGATACAAGTTTGGGTTGCACTCAATTTAATCCCTTTTACCACCACTCCATGATGCCTTAGACACCATTTTTACCACCACTCCATGAATTCATGTTTTTCATCTGAAGAAAATAAATTTTATTTGCTATAAATTGTTATAAAAATTCTTCTACTCTTCTGCATTCATTTACTGTGTCTGGCAGTTTATGTCCTTCAGTTGAGAAGAATTTGCTTCATGTCACATTTGTTTTTTATTTGGTAGTTCTTTTCAGTCTTTTCATGGAGATTCCTATTTTATTTGTGCTAATGTTTGAATCATTGTGGCAGGCATATGGAAATCAGGTTCAAGTTAAAATTGTGAAGAATAAACTGGCACCTCCTTTTAAGAAAGTAGAATTTGAGCTTGAGTTTGGCAAGGGCATTTCCACTGAAGGTGAGATCTTGGATTTTGGATCTAAGCATGGATTAATCTCAAAATCAGGGAACTTTTATATTTTGAATAGCGAAAAATTTAACGGTAGAGATAGAACCATAAGGTTTCTTACAGAGCACTTTTTGACATCCGTGATGAACTGGCAGAGAAAATAAAAGAGAAGTTGTTAGACCATTTAAGAGAGAAACATGACCATGAAGAGAATTATGTTAGCGAATCAGCGGAGAAACATGGCCTTGTAGAGGCTTCTGAAAATGCTACAGAGGAGAAAGTTGCTTCTTATAGCAATGGTGAAGATGCAGAAGTGACAGTAGTGGCTGAACCATAGTACTTCATGATTAAAAAGATGATTTTGTTATGTCTTCTATATCAAATTAGGTAAGAGTTGCATATGATTACCTCGATAAAAGATTTTCTGGAAGGTGTCTTCTACCTCAGCAAAACAGAAAATGAGAATGCGTAAAACATGGATGTTGTATTCTATAGAATACTTCAGAAATAGCTTTTACAAGGAGGTACAAATGATCTTAAGAAAGTACAAAGAAAGTGCATTTGAAAGTAAGGGAAAATAACTGTCAGGAGTTGGAGCAGAGCAATTTATTCAATTGTGCAATGATAACTATTTGATATATATTATAACGGTAATGGAATATGAACTCTAGTAAGTCCATTTGATGGCAGAATGAGTTTTTGCAATTTTGTAAAATTATTCCCTTTTATATTAGTATAAATACTTACGTTCACTGAAAAATTTGTCAGAGGAGAGTTTTTCTCAAACTGGTCAGCTGGATATTGTGCAGTAACCTTTTCTTTTTAAATACAAAAATGTATCAATATATTACCACATTGTTCAAAAAAAAGAATTTTCAAATTAACAATAAGATTACATGAAATTCTATTCCTGTATGATATAAGAAAGCACCTGGCCCTCTGCCCTAATGGGCACAAAATTTGTAGCTTTCCAAATCTGGAACAAATTTAACTTTGCCAACTAAACTGGTGGGTTCATCATTTTCAATGATGATTTTGAGGGATTTTATTTTGCAATAGCAGTATCTAAGCAAAAACATGAAAATCATCTCTAAATTTGCACCTTTGTTGAATATTAAGCACCATAACTTGAGCAAAAGATTATTGTAAATTAAAACTTATATGTTGTGGAATAAGTGATTTCCATAATAGTGGAGATCCAAATCAACAGCTCAGAATATGTTAAATGTAGGTAATGTGAGTCACTAAAAATTTCTTGTTATTTATTTGAGTCGCAGCACTATGTTAAAAAAGTCTTTGTCGTAGCCCAACGCAAGGTGATATGAAAATTGTTTTTTTTTTTACTTACCAAAGACAATAATGTAAAGACTAGGTATAATGGATGACTTGAGCAATCGTCCAAGGGCATGAGACTATTATTATTTGTTTTTGAGGCAACTTTTACTTTTTGTTCGCCATGGAGTTAGAAGTTGTAGGCAAACGTGTAATGACTCCAATTAGCTACTTAGGCTATCTTTATCATTGTTAGCTTAGGTCCTAGGTTAGGGTAAGTATGCTCTTGAGCATTAGGGTTAGGGGGTTAGTTGGTTGTGTATAAATAGATGAATTATGTAGTAGATGCGATCATCATTTATACTTATACAAGTCACCATTGATGCATATATGGGACTTTACCCTCTTTAAGTGGCTATGAGACTTCACTCTTTTTGAGTGGCTAGGATTTGTTGGTGATTTAGAATTTGGATCTATTACTTGTTATAGTTGATTCGCCGTTATAGAATCTGAAATTTGTTCCAGTGAATGTTTTTGGTTTTTGCATTTTCTAGGTTCTATTGTTGCTATTTTTGGAAGGTGTTTCATCACTAGTGGTATTAGAGCTTCAACCTTGGCTCCCTGTGATGGTGCAAAAAATGATAGAAGGGCATGCTATTTTTCTTTACGCAATATGAGTACCCCTCCCACTCTTGTGGATGCTCACTTCCTTACCTAAAGCATTTTCTCCTATTTTCATTATTATTTGCATTGTGAGTGCACAAGGCTAGAGAAAATGATGACAAATGTTAGTTCTCAACAAATAGGGATGTCAATAAAGCTTGATTCAATCTAGACATAGATGGACCAACTATTTGGGAAGCAACGCCCTTTTGCCCCTCCTTACCAAGCACACATTGGACAATGAGTTCCAATAGGTTTTTAGGATATAGTGACAAGATAAGCAACATGAGCTTGTTAGGATATAGTGACAAGATAAGCAACATGAGCTTGAATTCTTGTCAGATAACCCTCCTAATGTCAGGAATTTCAAATTTTAGGATCCCAAGAACTTTTGTTGGCCAACTTACAGGCATGGTTTGAGGTCCTTGCATCCAGGCGTCAAATTTGGCACAATCACAATCGCTTTTGCATGGGTCACATGCATCCCCATGTTGCCATGGAGGATCTTCTAAGTATGGGTGAGCTTAATTTAGAATGTGCTACCAATATTTATCCCTTCGTAGAGGTGCTACCTTTTTACTTGAGTGGCCTTATGATGTTCCTATGCCTTGCATTAGTATTTTGACCTTTGAGGGCACAAATTTGCATAGGTGGATACCCAAGATGGATTTCATCATATGCTTGCATCGTGTTCTTGAGGAAGGCTATGTCACCTTAGCTGCTTCTAAGTTGGGTACCCATGCTCATCAGTGGCTTCTATGGGAAGTCAAGCATCGTGCTCATCACTTTTTGTGGCTAGAGTTCAAGAAGATTTTCCTACTCAAGTTTGATAAGGGCCCCTCTACCTTTGATGTGGTATGTTTGATGCAGAGCAAATAAACAGGCTTGATAGAGGACTATTGCATTGAGTATATGGGACTCCTCACAAATACCTATTATTTGAGTCTCACAATGGTGATATCTTCCTTTCAACATGGCCATAAGGATGACATCAAATGGAAGGTCAATATGCATGATCCGTTTACCTTGCATGATGTTGAGCATTTGGCTCGTGTAGCAAAAAAGAAGCTTTAATTGCCTTATCCCCAACTATGATGCGATTTCAATCATAGGCGATCATACTTCAATAATCACAATGAAGAGTGTCTACCATGATTCTTCCATTACCATCCTCGAGTTTAGGCTTGTGAGGAGTGACATACCAATTGGAAATAGAGGATGATAAGTCGATGTCTCCTTGTCAGAGTTACTATGCTACAGTAACTATAATTATTACCTCATTTGGTAAGTTGTAATATTCTCCTAGGTAGATTTTATTTACCGCATAGTAGATATAAATTACTATGTTACTTTTACTAATTACCTAGAAGATATTCACTATGGAATATCTTGGGGTTAGTAAGTTAGTCATCGTAGTCAATTTGACTACGTTGTTAGTTGTTAGTAGTTAGGCGCTTATTTTGTTAGTTGTTAGTAGTTAGGTGGGTTAGTTAGTATTATTTTCTAAATATCCTAAGGCTATTCTTAGCCTATTATTGTTCTATTTAAACCTTAGAAACTTAATAATATTTATAATGTTGCTCCTATTCTACTATTGGTATCAGAGCAAGATAAGCGATCAAGGGTTTTTTTTAATTTTTAGAAATATTTTCGCTTAATCTCACAGGTTCCACTTGGTGGACAAGACTTGGAGATTCCCAGGTTCCACTTTGTGGACAAGACCTGGAGATTCCTAGGTTCCACAGTGGACAAGACCTATGGGAGCTGATTAATGGCGGACTAAGCTGGACGACAATCCAGGTGAATAGGCGTTGACTTGTGTGGCACGAATTTTTGGGCACAGATTCTTACGTGGGCGCTGAATCTGATTGGTTACTAATTTTTTTTGTTGCTCAAAATTTTTTGTGCACTTTCTTAGCTGTTGATTTGCAGTTTGAAGTGCATTAATTGTAGCATTTTGACAGCCTGTCAGGCAGCTGACAACAAGACTAATAGCCTGCAGGTTGTCCCTCAATCAAACGGGTGTTGATTGGATTGCAGGCGATGCTCCCTACACCACCTGATGAGTTGGAGTGGTGACGCGACCTGGAACGCCCTCTCGCACGAAAATATTGACACCTGCCATTGACAAACATCGATCCTGACGGTTGGTGAACTTTGACGACACCACTCATCTAACGAGACTATTGCAGCGACCAACACTCTACACGTAGAAGATTCCGATGTCTTTGACTCTCGATGCAGACCCCAACCATTGACAACTGACGTCACCAACTCCGATCCCTGCACCTCCAATGCAAATCATGAACTGGTTGGCGTTGACAATGAGGGCATGATTCCCAAGAATTATCGACCAACAATGATTCTTGAGAATTATCGACCAACAACGAAGGCACGATTCTCGAGAATTGCTGACCAACCCTTGCTGATGTCACCCGAGCACAAAATCCAAGGTGCTAACGTGGCAGACATCTGGTGGCACGCAGATCGAAGTAGGTGGAGATGTGATAGTCATCTGGTAGTTGACGTGGCGGGCATTAATGACCTAGCAGGCACGCAAATCGTGGTACTGACATGGTGCGATCTCATTGCTGCTGCTTATGTGGCGATCTTATTGGCGACTGTTGACGTGGTGGCAGAGTTAGCCCGTGTGACGTGGTGATATTGATCGTCGAGCTGGCAGACACATGCGATTAGCAATACGTGGCGTAATCTCCCTCCTCCACGTGGCGGGCACGTGAGAGTTCTCCAGTCTGCGTGGCAAAATATTGTCGGTTGACTACCCGTAGGCAGTCAACAGTATATGTGCGTCCTCTTTGTTTTAAAGAGCAAAACATTGCCCGCTTGGACAATGTGGGATTAATTCACATAATTTTTTTTCTTTTGCGCGAGGCGCAAATGAACAAAGCGCTTATCTTACGCTTAAGCTTCCAAATCGGAAGCTAGCCCTACTAGCTTGAGGAGCCAGCGTAGGTCTCATACCCGCGGTGTCGCGGGTTCGACTCCCAACGTGGTCGCAAAACAAATTTTTTGCTAAGCTGCACAAAAACAAAACTTTTCAAAGGTATTAATTATTTTTTATTTTTTTGTAATTTTTAATTATTTTAGTATTTTTTTAATAATTTAATATTATTTTGTTTAAAATCATTTTTTTAAACATTAAAGTGATTTTTTTTCAAAAGTTGTTTTATTATTGAATAATTATGCTAGACCTAATTAGAATTATGCACTAAAATTGAAAAACAAAAAACCTATTTTTTGCAAATTTCAAAACACATGAGAGCTTTTGTTTTCTCCACAAAATGGGGATGTAAGACAAGGAAGAAATCCATTTCTTTTGCAAAATTTGGGAGCCCTAAAAATATTCTCACCACCTTGTTAATTTTGCAAAATCAAAGGGGGACAAAATAAAAAAAAATGATTCTTTCTTGCAAAATTGTAACACAAGGAAACACCAAATTTGCAAAATCCAAAGTTAAAACTTGTGCATTTGTTTTCTCCAAGGAGGAATATAACACAAGAAATTGCACATTTTATTTTTTGCAAAACCGAGAAGAGATTGAAGACCTTGGGTCCACTAAAACCAAGTCATGTGTCGACTGAATATGGAAAGCCTTTCAAACGTGGGTCGTGTGTCGACTTGACTTGAAAGGAGTGCTACTTTGTTAATTTTGCAAATCAAAGGGGGGAAGACAAGAAATTGTATTTCTTTGCAAAATTATAACACAAAGGGGGGAAGCACTTGAATAACAAAACTTGTTTATTTTGCAACTCAAAAAGAAGGGCACTTGTTTTTTGTCACATTCTTTGCAAAATTGTAAAACAAGATGAGACATTGAATATCAAATTTTTGCACAACACAAATCAAAATTTTGTTGCAAAAATTAGTAATAATGTGCATTTTCGATATTACTCAACACATTTATTTCAAATTGGCAAATTAGGTGCATTTTCGGTTGCATCCGACACCTAAGTGGTAAAAAATTATGGGCACTCTTTGATTGATTATTGCATTTAATTTCTTGTTTTCTGCAATTATAAGTCATCAAAATCAAGAGCACTCAAAACCATAAATTTCACACTCATTTGTGTAATTCATTGCACAAATATAAAGTCATTTTTAAAATTGATATTCTCTCCATACAACCCTTAAATTTACTCTTATTTGTTTGGCTTAATTTCCTCAAACTGATTATCCTTCTTCAGGAGGATTTTCAGGCAGGTACCATTAAATATCAATTAGATTGAATTCTCTTTCAATTCTTATTTGTTTGGCTTAAATTTCCTCAAACTGATCATCTTTCTTCAAGAGAGTTTTTAGGCAAGTGCCATTAAATATCAATTAAGAGTGAAAGAAAGACCATCTTAGTGCAATTCTAGAACCTTCATCATGGAAACTATCAACAAATACCTAAATGATACACAATTGCTTAGTTCTAACTAGTCAGCATGAAAAACCAAGATGAAGTCCATTTTTACTGTAGAGAAAATGTGGGATTTAGTGGATGACATTGATAAAAGACCCACATCAACAAGAGCAGATCAAAAAGCATGGGGTAAAAAGAATAAACGACTTCTCATGTTGATTTTGCTAGCAACTACTGATGAAATCCAGCCTCACATAAGTGAAGCCAAAATTGGTAAAGATGCATGGGACACATTAAGTACCATTTTTGAAGGCAAGAATCAATCGACTATTCTAAACCTTCAAAATCAACTTCATACACTCCATATGAAGTCAGGAGAAATAGTAAAACTATTCCTCTACAGAGTGGCATAACTAAAGTCAAAGTTGAATGATTTAGGAGCAAAAGTAGAATATACTATCCTGACTTCAGTAATATTGAGGGCTCTTCCAGAATTCTACAAGATGTTAATAACATCCCTTCATGTATCTCAAATAACAGTAACCTCTGTGGAGTTAGTCAATTTTCTTCAAACCGAGGAAGCAAATCAGCTCCAAAGCGATGAAGTGTCAAATAATGTACTTTACTCGAACAACTAGGGTAGGAAGAAGAAAGGAAAATTTTAGAAGGGAGGATCATCTTCAAAATATAAGGGCAAGCAACCTCAATTAGAAAAGAAGTTTTGCACAAATTGTAAAAAGGACAACCATGACACCAATCTGTGTTGGTTTAAAAACAAGCAAATGGCAAAGGCACATCATAGAGGAAAAATAGACAACAAAGAGGCCATGTTGCTAGTAAAGTGTCTGATTCTGATTCTAATTTTGATTCAGAAAGAGCACACCAGGTGCTCATGTCCCATACAACTTTGTAAGGGAAATAAATTTGCCACCCTAGGCAAGCACCATTCCAAACCTCTTTTTAGGCTTCATAAACAACAAATGTTTTTGTTTGAAGTACTTGCAATAAAGGGGTGATTGTATCTCTTTTTAGGCTTAATAAATAACAAACTCTTTTTGTTTGAAGTACTTGTAATAAAAGGGAGGGATTTTCTGGTGTAGTTTTTGAAATTTGCCTAGGAGGCAATCTTTGTAAAAGCCTTAACAAACTTCATAAGTTGCATAACTTTTACACTTAGGGGGGATACACATTTCTTTCCTACCTCACAAAATATTTTTTCTAAAAAGGGAGGAAGACTTATAAGGGTGCATTTTTGGCAGAGATCGACACCTTAGTCACACTTCTTGCAGAAATTCCATTACAACATGTTTTGCAACAAGGGGGAAACTTATAAGGGTGCATTTTTGGTAGCGATCGACACCTTAGCTACCTTATCAAAAATTTTGCAAAATCATATTGTAACAAAATGAACCTTGTATGTAGTGATCTACTCTAATACACTTAGCGGTTGCAGTAGTTGGTTACCCATGCAATCCGGTTGGATGACAAGATTATAATAAGGACATTCGTTGATGTGAAAACAAAGTGAGAAATGAACCACTTTTTGCTTAGAGCAGCCAGAGTACTGTGATAGAGCCCGAGCCAGAGCAAGAGCCCGCATATCAGGATATTTTTCACTGTATTGGGGTAGTTATATCCATTACCCAAATAATTTAATAAGGGGAGATGTTAGAGTTACTATGCTACAGTAACTATAATTATTACCTCATTTGGTATTTTTTAATATTCTCCTAGGTAGATTTTATTTATCGCATAGTATATATAAATTACTATGTTACTTTTATATGAATATCTTGGAGTTAGTTAGTCATCGTATTCAATTTGACTACGTTGTTAGTTGTTAGTAGTTAGGTGCTTATTTTGTAAAGCGCGTTAGTTAGCATTATTTTTGGATATTATTTTCTAAATATCCTAAGGCTATTCTTAGCCTATTATTGTTCTATTTAAACCTTAGAAACTTAATAATATTTCTAATGTTGCTCCTATTCTAATACTCCTTAGCTACCAACTAAAGTCGAGGATCACGAGCAAGACATAGATACTATGACCCTTTTAACATTTTCCCTCATCGTGTTGTAAATGCATTACACCATCAAGGTAATAAGGCTTCATCAAACTCTTATGAGTCAATGTGTTGATTGATTGAGGTAGTACTCATATTTTTTTATTGATAACAAGACAACCAAAACCTTAGGCTTATATGTCAATACTACGATCTAAGACAAATTTTGGGTGTTGATTGCCAATGGGGGTAAGTTTCAATATGTTAGTTGTATTGCAAATGTCCATAAATTTATCTTTATGTGATAGTACTTTGTAGTGTAGATGTCATCTTGGGGGTTGTATGGTTGTTTTAGTTAGGGGATGTTATTCTTAATCTATGATTGTATGTACAATAGGAGGAAGATGGCAAGGCTATTCATCTCTAGGGTATCAAACCTTTGCCATCGAGGGTTGTCAGCTCCATAAAATGGAAAAGACCATGAAGAAGGGTGGTAGAGGTTTCTTTTTAGAACCCACCAAGCAATTCTATCTAGATATTCCTTCTAATATGCAATCTCTCGTTGATAAGTATGTTGCGGTAACCTATGGATCTTCCTCCTAAGCATACACATGATCATGCCATCCACCTTGTCTCGAGAATTCAACCACTCAATGATCATCCCTATTGTTATCCCCAATATCAAAGTCAAAGATAAAGAAGCTAGTTCGAGAGATGTTGGAGCACAATATCATATATTCTAGCATCAATCCTTATTCCTCCTCAGTGGTCATGGTGTGGCACAAGGATAATTCATGGTACATTTGCCTTAATTTTTTTTTCTCTCAATGAGATTACCATCAAAGATAAGTTCCCTATCCTTGTTATAGATGATTTGTAGGATGAACTACATGGTGCTAAATATTTTACCAAGCTTGACTTGCATATCGGGTTTCATCAAATTAAGGTTAGAGAACATGATATACTTAACATTGCCTTACATGAGGGTCATTATGAGTTCTTTGTCACACATTTTGTTCTTTCGAATGCCTCTTCCACTTTCCAAAGCCTAATGAATTTTTTCTCTTGTCCTTTATTTTATAAGTTTGTGTGGGTCTTTTTTGATGATATCTTAGTTTATAGTAAGACCTAGAAAATCCATTTAGTGCATGTTGAAAGAATCAATATTTTACGAAAGGAATAATCATATATCAGATCCAAATTTTCTTTTGGGTACCCAAAGTGGAACACTTGGGTCATATTATATTTCATGGAGTCAAGGTGGACCTCAACAAGATCAAGACCATGCAGGATGGGGCTCTTGCCTAGATCCCTCAAGTAGCTTCAAGGATTTTTGTGTCTCATAAGGTATTAAATTTTTTTTGTTAGGAATTATGGGAAGATTACAACTTTCCTTTGGCTCTCACCAAGAAGGATGCCTTTATTTTGTTTGATGTAGTTACCAAGGCCTTGAATGCCTTATAGGAGGCTATGTGCACCACCACTATTTATCCATGCTCAACTTTAGCAAGTTGTTTGTCGTTGAGTGTCATGCTTTAGGAACAGGTATTGGGGCTAATTTGATGTAGGACGACCATTTCATGCCTTGAAAATAAGCAACTCTTTGACAAGAGTCTAGGATGACCATTTTATGCCTTCGATTTATTGAAATGAGATGTTAGCCATCTTGCATGCCATGGAGAAATGAAAGCCTTATTTTTTGGATCTTATTTTTTCCTTTTAATGACCATAACAACCTCAAGCATTTCTTGGAACATCTCTTACCTAAAATAAAACAAATGCTTGACTATGTTGTTGGGTTATGACTTTGCTATTGAATACAAGAAAGATAAGAAGAATGTCATAGTCGATGTTATTTCTTGCAAATATGAGGACACAATCATTGTTAATGCAATCCTCAGTTCCGTTCCATAGTGGATTTCCAAGCTTTGTAAGGATTGGCATTCAAATCTTGAGACTTCGCATAATTCATGATTTAGAGGCAGGTAACTCACCCACTTTCTTATTCTCTTATGTTGAAGGGTCCTCAAAAAGAAGGATCATATTTATCTCCCTTAATAGGTTAAGTACAATTTACATGCTTCACTATAGGTAGGGCTCTAGGTTTTTAAAACCTTATTAGTGAGTGAAGCAGTCTTTTTCTTGGAAAGGATTGCAAATAAATGCCAAGCAATTTGTGGTTGAATGTGATATATGCTAGAGAAATAAGGGGAAATTAGTTTAATATTCTGGCTTGTTGTAACCCCTACCTATCCTCGATCACCAATGTGAGCACATATTAATGGATTTCATTGAGGGTCTTCCCAAATCAGAGGGTAAAATTATGATTTTTATTGTAGTTCTTTGCCTTTTGAAGTATGCTCTATGCCTTGCAAAACCCAGTCACTGTTAGCAAGGTATCCAAGGTATTTTTTGACTGTATTTTCAAATTACATGACATGCCCAAGTCTATTGTTAGTGATCATGATCCAATTTTCATTTTCCACTTTTGGAAGGAGTTGTTTACTCTTAGTGGTATTCAATAGAATATGATCTCTTCTTATCATCTTTAGTTGGATGACCAAGTAGAGATTGCAAATAATTGTCTGGGTACTTACCTTAGATGTTTCACCCAAGACAAACCATATTAGTGGGTTAAATAAATTCCATTATCAAAATGGTGGTATAATACTTCTTACCATTTCCCTCTCAAGATGTTTCCATTTGATGCATTTTATGATTAAAAACTATTGTCTATGGCAAATTATGTTCCAGGCTCCTCCAAGGTGGGTCAAATAGATGATTTACTTCAACAATGTTAGCTTTTTCTCCTTATCCTCAAGGATAATCTTTGTTAGGCATAAAACCTTATGGAGGAGCAACTAGATTTGCAATATTTAGAGTGTAAATTTGTGATTGTTGATATTTTTGGTGGCTTCTGCATTTAAAAAAATTATCTTTAAAGAACAAATATAGTAAAAATTAGCACCTTGGTTCTATGGTATTTACAATGTGGTTCATCGAATTGAGGAAGTGACATGTTAGTTGGAGCTTGCTCCTACTTTCAAAATCTATCTTGCCTTAATTAGGTTATTGGTCAAAACTTGTAGTCCTAGGTAGATATTTAAGTACTAGATGAAGAAGGGAGGATCAACCTCTAGTTGGAAGTAGTATTGTAGTCCTGAGTCTATAATCTACGGTCTTTCCAGGTGTAGGAGTTCCTCATCAAGTGGTAGGATCTAATTAATGAAGATGCAATATGGTCACCAATAAGTACTCTCTAATCATTTCTAGTTTTGTGGACAAAGCTTTCAGGGGGCTAAAGGAGCATGTAACGACTTTAATAGAGCCATTCCAACTATATTTATTGTTGTTAGCTTGGTCCCTAGGCTAGGGTAGTCAACCCTTGAGCATTAGGGTTTGGGTTAGTTGTTTTAATCCATAAATAAATGGGTTACATAGTACTTTATATCATTATTCATACTTAAAATCTTAGTCGTTTCTGGTGCATATATGAGACTTTACCCTCTTTACCCTCTCTAAGTGGCTATAAAACTTCACCCTCTTTGAGTGGATAAGATTTTTTGGTGATTTGATGTGTATATTTATTTCTTGCTATAGTTGATTTACTACTATGAAATCTAAATTATGTTTTGGTGAATGCTTTTTGTTTTTGTATTTTTTAAGTTTTATTGTTGTTATTTTTAGAATTTTTTTGGTTATAAGATGATTTGAAATGTCTATATGAATGCATCTTTGGAAAAGTGCATGATTGCAATGAATGCTTAAGTGTGTGAATGTATGAGCATGTGAGAATAAATACATGTGTATTGTATTCGTCTTACATGCATGTGTATGTCACATAGTGTTGTGTGTACTCTATATGTGCATGTGCCACATATTGTTGTGTATATGTGGTAGTAAGTATTTATATGTTCCTAGTGGAGTTATATATAGTGTGGTTTCCATTTCTACATTTTGGTGTGGTTGCTTATTCAAAATAGAGTTAAATTGGGTGACATAGAGTTGTGATGAGCATATCACTCAAGAAGGTATGCAATAACAATGATAGGATGATTACAATATAGTTGATAATTGTCAAAGTTTTCCTCAGGAGGGAAGATTGCGTTGGCTTTTTAGTCAGATTGAATCATAGGTCCACTTCACAGAATGTTACTCAAACTCAATATTAGAGTATTCAATATCTTTGGCCAATTTCTGTTGGCTTTTAAGCTTAACTATCTCAAAATATCATAGGTCCTAATATAATTAAGCCACAATATAATAGGTCAAAATATTAATAATCAAGATTAGAATTATATATATGGGCAATCAAATATATATACATGCCAATATAATAATGAAATAACATTCACTTATAATATCAAATATAAATGTGCGTTTCTAGATCACTTTTCGTGTAAAAGGGTGGGAGACCCTTTTAAAACCATTTTTATTAATAATAAAAAATATTAAATATAAATTTAAATGGCCAAAATCATTCATGTACATATATGAAGAATACTTAAAATAAAATATTTCAAAATTTTTATACAAGCTTTATTATCAATTCTTGTTATGTGGTGATCACTATAGATCATTTTTCCTTACATTATATGGAGCTTTATCTCCATAATATAGACATAGTAATGTGACTCTTCAATACTTGTCTATTGCACTCCTCACATATCTGGGAGATGCAACCTTTATTCTTGACCTTTGGCTTCTCATCTTGCCATTTGTATACTAGATTCTTCACTCTCCTTTTACATGCATACTTTAACTCTATGACTCTTACTCTCCTACATGCACTCCTAATACAAGACACTTGTGCAATCCTCACTTTACATATTTGCACACTTACATACATAAAATTTGTGCACATTCTCTCAATACACACTTGCACTCTAACTTACATGACACTTGTGCATATCTTACACATTACATTCTTACATGACACTTGTGCATATCCTACACATTGCACTCTTACATGACACTTGTGCATATCCTACACATAGACACTTACATGAAAAAGAAATATAAATCACTCATCTAAACTATAGACACAAAGCCTAATCTATTACATATTTACATTTGTACCATGAAGGTACCATGGGGATACATTTGCATGTACCAAATCATTTAATATTTTCCAACAATATCAATGAACATAACATTAATGAAATAACAATAATATGCATAAACAAACTTAAAATATTATTGTTGGAATTTTATAAGAGCTTCGATTTTCTCAGATGCTTTCTTGATACAATACATGGAGCTTTATCTCTATAATATAATCTTAGAAGGTCACTCTTCAATACTTGACTATTTCTCTCCTCACATATTTGGGAGATCCATCCTTTTCTATTCAAAACATATGACAAAAATCTCATGTCTCTTGAGTTTACATCTTCACTTGTATACTTGACATCTACACATATGACTCTTGATTTTCTACACACTTGTGCACTTTTATTACATGACACCTGTACACTCTCACACTCTACACTCTTGCACACTTTATTACATGACACTAGGACTCTTCTCACACATTGACATATGCTTTAGGGGAAATATAAATCACACTCCCTAATATAATAACTCACATCCTAATATAATATTTACAACTATATAATTATACCATGGACATATTTTATCATCTACCAAATAATGTAATATTCTCCAACACTTCCTGTATTACATTATTTGGTTTTAAGACCTTTAGTCTTCAATCTATTGCATTTAGTCCTTTATTTTGTTCTTCTTTATATTCAACTTTATTTCTTTTGTTCTTTACTTTGTTCTTATTTTGTTTCTTTGGTTTCTACTTCTTCCTAGTCTTGGTCATTATCTTGTTTTTGATGTAAATTTTGGTAATTGAATCAATAAATCATCATAATTGTATATTCTATGATATTGGAATTTATTGATTCCACATTGAAGTCAACATATCTTGAGTTCATTAATATATTTAAATCTATTGTATAACAATTAACATCTTTCATTTCAAAAAAATTATTTTTCTTGGTAAATCTTAAAAGTGAGTGATGCCATGTACATTACTATTCTACTTCAATAGGTAAAATAATAGCATTTTGGGAATTCCACCATGCTCCAAATAGTTTTAATGAAGATAATTGATGAATTTTGTGAACTTCCCATCTTTGGCATTTTTGCGAATCAAAGACAATTTCTTCAAGTCATCTGGCATATCTCTTTGCTCATTGAAATTATCCATCAGATTTTGTGTATAGAATTTTAGTTTTTTAAATATTTCTTCATATTTTTTTGAAAATGCATTTCTAATAATTTCTTCCATATGATTTTATTTGATGTGGTAATCATTATTTCTCCTAAGTTTATAATTCAAAAACTCCACCAATTTCAATAATCTTCAGTTCTTCAAATTTCTTCAATTTTTAAAATAATCAATTCTTCAATTTTCAAATTTTAATCAAGTAATCTTAAAAAAATCAATAATTTTTTTTACTTTCAATCTCAATTTCTAATTTTCAATCTTACATCCCCCTCTTCAAGACAAAAGTAGTTTCCATCAATCATCCATGCATCATTATCCATCATCAGTCTAGAAACTGGTGTCATATATTTTTGCACCTCATTGTGTCCACACACAACGTAGTCCAAAAAGGGGTATCTATAGACACCAAAACAATGTGTCATTTTGTATGCCTTGAAATCATTTTAATCAATTTTTATAAATTCCTCAATTTCCTCCCAAAACCCCCAAATTCCCAATTTTCCCTTCAAATTCATCTAATCTCTTGTAAAATCCCTAGATTTCCTTCCTCTCAATTTCCTCTAAAATCCCTAATATTCCTTCTAAATCCACCTAATCCCTCTAATTTCTCCTTAATCTCCCTAAATTTTCTTTAATTCTTATAATTCCCTTGTAATACCTCTAACTTCTTCTAATTCTCTCTAATTCCTTTCTAATTTTTCTAAAATCACTATTCACTATTCATTGTTCATTGTTCACTATTCACTATTCACTCTTCACTCTTATTTAAGCACCCTCCTATACCTAGCCCATGATTACCATGTGACCATCCCCCTATGCTATATTTACCCTTAACCATAGTCAACACTTAACCTTGGTCAACGCTTAACCGTAGTTAACCTTAACTCATGCTCCATCTACCCCACTTGCAAATAAGACAAGCACCTTGTCTTTCACCAAAATAGTCTAGATTCTCCACTAAGGCATAAGACAAGCACCTTGTCTTTCACCAAAATAGTCTAGATTCTCCATTAAGGCATAATACAATCACCTTCTCTTTCATAAAAATAGTCTAGATTCTCCACTAAGGCATAAGACAAGCACCTTGCCATTCATCCAGATAGTCTAGATTCCCCACTCAAGCATAAGATAAACATCTTGTCATTCATCCAAATAGTTTAGATTCTCAACTCAAGCATAAGGTAAGCATCTTGTCATTCATCCAAATAGTCTAGATTCTTCACTCATTAGCATGAGATAAATAGCTTACCTCCCACCCAACCCACTAGCATGTCATACCCATGCTTCACCCACCTTATCTTATCTTCTACCAACCCTTTTTACAATTTTATATTCCTCACTCTCTTAGTTTTTATCCCCTTCCATCCAACACATGGGCAAATAAGGCCCATACCCCACTCTCCTTACCTTGTCCTCCAAGTCTACTCATATGCCACATCACTCTCACCCTTCTCCCCTCTAAAATTCTATAAATATCCACCCATTTCTTTCATAATCAACAAGCAAGGAGAGCATAGGAGAACTCTGCAGGAGTTGTAAGGGTGACTTCATTTTTTAGTGTTTTAAACCTTTTCTTAGAGTTATTATTTTGATTCTTGTATTAAATTTGGGCCTAACCAAGGTAGACCCTTGATGCTACTAATATTTTTTTATTGCTTGTGTGTAGGTATTGGGAGACTCTACTCAACCAACGATGGTCACTAAAAATCCACCAACATATGATTGTGGCATAGGAAAAGGATTACACCATAATAGTTATTTTGTAGAAGGGATCACTCCCTTCTTTGGACACATCTCTTGTAAACACCCTAAGAGGATTCTATTGTACTAAAAAAGACTCATTTGAAATATCATATTTTATTTGTTCTCTTTGCATGGTGCTTTTCTATGTCTACAACTATAATAAGTGAGATCAATTTCATCTTTATTACATTGGTTTCCAAGAAAGACGAGACAAATTAATTTGATAATTTTTGTCTAATAAGACTTTGTAATTTAATTTATAAAATTATTTTAAAAATTATAGAAAATAGTTTGAAAATCATTTAACATTTTGTTATCTTAGAGGAACAAGATGATTTGCTCATGGTAAATAAATTCTTGATGGTATAATCATTGCATAGGGTGTGATACATTATTTTCATTCTATGGAAAATTTAGCTATGCTTATAAAAATAGATATGATAAAGCATATAAGAGGGTTTGTTAGACTTTTCTAACAAACCCTAAAAAATATCATTTTGTGATATTTTAAAAAATATCTGTTTTAATCAAGGTTGGTGTGAATGGATTAAATGTTATTATAACATTCCAAAATACTATATTTTGATCAATGGATCCCCTACTAGATACTTTGATTAATCCTGTGGACATTGCCAACACGATCCACTATATCCATATTTTTCTTACAGAGGCATTGGGTATAGCTTTCTCAAAGGACAAAATGAAAGGAAAATAAAAAATATTCAGGTCAAATAAATGGTCCCTTTAAATCTCATTTTCAATTGGTTGATGATATTTTTATTTTGGGTCATCCTTTAGTTATTGAGTTTATGGAGTTTAATTCATTATTATCATGTCATGATAAGGCTATTGGATAGTTGTTTAATACTAGATTTTTTTATCAACATCTCCCTAGATTTACGATGGATTGTTATGGATATTTTAAGGTTTAAAATTACAAAATTTTCATTAACATATTTGGATACTTTTTTGTCTCTTTTAAAAAAGCACCTCTAGGATTTAATTTTGCATAAAATAAAATCTAGTTCATTAGGTTGGAAATGTAAGTTCTCAATTATGAATGGAAGGTTGCAACTCATAAAGACTATATTGTAATCCATCCTTATTTAGATGATATCACTTTCAAGATTTCTAGCAGGTATAACATTCAAATTTGATAAAATTCAAATAGATTTCTTTTGGAAAGGATATGAGGAAAATTTTAGGTTTTATATTTGTTAGTGGGATAGGTTTTCCAAAGGATAAAATATCAAAGGGATAGGTTTGATTACAAACCTATGAGATTTTTCTTAGTTCCAAAACTCAGGTATAGACTATTCAAAGATCAAGGAAAGAATTGGGTGAAATTATTACTTTAAAAAACATACAAGTTCTCTTGATGCAATGAAATTATTATTGAAACAAACCCTACCTAAATGATCACCAAAATGGAACTTCATATAAAATAGTTTACAATTTATCAAGAAACATATTAGATGGTCAATGACTAAGAGGTATTATGCAAATTTTTGGTTCAATTCTTGGATGAATCCTTATCCTCTTATCTCTAATTTAGAATAGAAACCATTGGCTTGAGCATGTCTAGATTATAAAGGTCACAAGGTATATATTCATATGAGCAACAATTCTAAATCATGGATTTCTATTAGCAACCTAGTTAAAGGAAAAGAAAGATAAATAACAAATGAGCTTCAAAATATGTTTCAAGATTTTTATTTACGTACTTTTACATGAAATAATGAGCTGGTATTAAAATATCAAAATATGGTGGTAACTCAATCAAGTTGGGATATGAATATTTGGACCAATCAGAATTTCATACTCTTAATGGTTTTTATTGGAAGAATGTTTGGTCATAAGAGGCCTTCCTCAAGGCCTTAAATGTTGGAAATATGAGCAAGTTTTGTTGTCATTGATGTCAAGAGTTGTTGTTTTAGTTTCATCATCATTAAGGTCACCAGGAGATTTTTCCAAAATGCAAGGAAAGGTTTAAAGGAATAGGATATAATATTTATTTTTAATATTATATACCTAAAATAGTCTAAAAGGTTGAAGATCCAAGGAAGGAAAAGCATGTTTAAAAGGAAGTCCCAAAGAGGGTAAAGCAGATTTGAAAGGCAAATATGATATTATAATATTTAATATTATAATGCTCCAAGTTACAGGTAGAGGTGAAGAGAACAGGTCCAAGGAGTAATTAAAAATAATTTACTCCTCGAAACCCATTGAGCAAGTTATAAAATATTTAATTTAATTGATTTAAATTTAAATATGTTAACCTAAAGATTAAAATTTAAATTTAAATAGATTTTGGGCGCCAAAGGTAAAAGCTATAAAATATTTAATTAAATCAAATTTCTAAATTTGAAATAATCACCGACGTCGAAGTGCATAAGCTAAAGGATATAAAAATGGGGCTAATGTTTTATTTTCATTATCCATGCAATATTCGTGTATCCAAAGGCAAAATAATCGTGCATTATGTTGTTAGAAAGATAGAAGGAAATTCACATGATTTAAATCCTTTGGTGGGCAAGCTAGCATTTAATTGCATGAGGCGCGTAACCAAAATGTTGGTTAGCACAGTTGGTAACTAAGGCAGAGTTAAGGCATTTGTGTGGCAAGAGGTTGGGGTTTCGAATCCCCGTGAAGTTGTTTTGAGGAGGTTTGTTGTGTTTTATTCGAGCACTAGATTTTACAGAGATAACATAGAAAAGCACCTACGTTTTTAGACCTGTGTGGGCGTGTGGCCCAACTGCTGCTAGAGCGTAGTGGCAATAGCAAGGTCGTGGGTTCGAGGCGCAGCCAAGGCGTGCGCTATCCGTTTTGCACGTGGGCGTGGGCCAAGGTGTTAAGGTAAGCATTGAATTTTTATTTAATTATTATTAGCGCTAAGGTTGGGGAGCGTATTAAGGTCACATGAATAAATAGAGTGCCTTGGAAAGTAGGGAGTCATAAGGTGTTTAAAGTTTATAGTATTTTATGAATTTAAAATTAAATTAAGGTTGGAGTGATAAGGATATGAAGGGTTTAATTTTTGAATATTATTTTTGAAATTATAAAGGAACTTGGTCTTTTATTGATTGATTTGGAGTTATTAAATAAAGTTGATTTTTATGTGTTGAGAAGTATTTGGACAAGTTTGGAGATAATAAGGTGTATTTGAGTTTTGTTAATTTTTGTAATGATGAATTAGTTTTGAGGGAATTTTTTGAGAGAGAATTTTTGAGTCAAGATTCTTGCTATCTAACCGTTGAGATTGGTAAAGAAATTTATTGTGATTGAGATAGATTTTGAGGTCAAATATTTATCAAAATAAAAGGTATGGGCATATCATCCTTGTGAGTGAAATATTGTTGAATGTTGTGAAGTGCAAGTTAGTGTGAAAAGGTTTTGTTTGATAAGCATTGTTGGAAATGTTTGAGTGAGTTTTCACATGCATGATTGGTAAATGTTTGTGAGGATAATTGAGCATGAAATTGAGAACTATCTTGAACTAGGGCTTGTTCAAGATCATGAGTATCATTGTTATGTGAAGTTGAGAACTATCTTGAACTAGGGTTTGTGAAAGAACATGAGTATTATTATTATATGAGTTTGGAATCATCTTGAGTTAAGATTTGAGTTCCATAGTGAGAGTTGTTGAAAATTTGTGAAACACTTGTTTAGGGTTTGTAAGAAAGCTTTGTTTCATTGATTGGTTGGTTGGAGTTGATGAGAATTATTGATTGAGAGTGTTGGAAAGATAGTTCAAGTTATGTGAAACAAATTGTTATTTATTCTAAATTGATTTGAAAAAGAGTTTGGAAGTGATTGAGTGTTTGTGAGTGTGAAACATATTGAGTCTCTAATAATTCTCTATATGCTTATGTGGATAAACAATATTATGAGTGAAACTTGTTAATGTGATTAAAGAGGTTTTTTGTGTGAGATTGAGTTGAGTTTTATATGCAAGTTTTGCAATTGATTTGAATAAGCTTTTGTGAAAGCTAGTGGACAGATTTAAGTAAGTCTTAGAGTGGACTTGAGGAAAGAGTGAAGCAAGCTTTTGTGAGAGCTTGTGGATGGATTTGAGTAAGTCCTAGAGGGAACTTAAGGATAAAATTGAGGAAGCTTTTGTGAAAGCTTAAGGACATATTTGTGTGAGCTTTTGTAGAATCTTACAAACAGATTTGAGGTAAGTCTTGGTGAAGGCTTGTTGAGCAGATTGGACAAGTTCTAGTGAGGACTTGTTGATCAGATTTGAGACAAGTCTTGGTGAAGACTTGTTGAGCAGATTGAGAAAGTTCTAGAGAGAACTTGTGGATAGATTTGAGGTAAGTATTTGAGAAGACTTGAGAGCAGAATTGATTAATTGATTTATTCAAACCTTGAGTTAATATTTAGGGCAAATCTAGCAGAGTTGATTTGTGATTGGATCAAGATTTGTGTTAAGGCTTGAAGATAGTTTGAGGATAGAGTTTGGTACATAATTGAGGATAGATTTGTATCAGACCAAAGACAAATATTGAGCAGATTTGTGCTAGACCGAAGGACTATTTTTGGTGTGAACCAGAGATAGAGATTGAGCAGATTTGTGCTAGATCGAAGGACTGTGTTTAATGCATATTAGAGATAAAGATTAAGCATATTTGTGATATATCGAAGGACTATGTTTAGTACAGATTTGAGATAGATATTGAACAAAATTGAAAGCAAGCTTTGGAGGTGATAGAGCAGAGGGTAATAGTCTCTAGTGGATAGTGTAACAACCCCAGAGATGTGATTATTGTTTTGCTTATATTAGCTATAAGGATGAGATACTGCTAATGTATTTATTGATGCAGGAACAGGTGTTATCTATGGAAGAGCAACTCGAAGCTGGAATGTCTTCCTTCAGATATTGGAAAAGGTTATTCAGCTTAAGGTAAGTCCAGAGAAATGATGAGCGGTGGAGTATTCACCATAATTTGGATCTAAAAATCCTAGAGGTAATGCATCTACCAATGGTCCATATAGCTGCATTTCATGTAGATGCATCTCTAGGATGCTTGACTAAAATATTAATATATATAGATATACATATATATGTATATATATTCTCATAAATATAAAATAAATAAAAAAATATTATAACAAACATAACCAAAATACTTAATAAAAAGATATAATAATAAATAAATATAGGTATAAAAAATATTATTATTATAAAAGGGTTAAATGAAATGTTGAAATAAATATATGTCATTACAATGTAAATGTAAATGGAATAAATAAAATATAATAAATAAATAATAATAAAATAAAAATATAATATAATAAAATAATGTATTCAATATAGTAAGGAAGTTTTAGGGAATAAATATTAATTCATAATATTTCTAAAGCGATGATCTGGCTCTCTCTTACTTGGCAAGCCACCGGTGAAATTGGTATGTAAAATTAACAGATTTTATTTGCAAAAGTTGGGTTTATCTCTATAAAAGAAAGAGTAAAGAATTTCTCCATAGAAGGTGACGAAGGAAAAGCAGGGGAGAAAAATTAAGGGAAGGAAGCGTTTGCAGGTGGAGGGTGCAAACTGGTATAATTGTGAGTTCACTCCTTTTCTGAAATTAAAGTTAAATGGAAGCATGTAATGAATGGGAAAAGAAATTTGAAGGATTTAGTCAAAAATTTAAATATGTTTGGATTGATTTTACATATTAAAAAGGAAAAATTTGATATGGTGAGTAGTTGAATACGTTGTGCATTTGTAAGTAAATGTTGTACATATAGATTATAGAATTGCATTGTCATTGATAGTTCGGCCGCTCTGATCTCTGCAAATACCGGGTAATATTTATAATCCACATATTAGAAACCTTGACTTCGAACTAGAATAAGTAAACCAACGGTGAAATAGTGCACGATTCAGAGTTTTTAATGAGGAACGTTGGCCAGCTCTGCTCTCTATAGAACCAGTAAAAATACCTAATGAATGTGTACTTTATGTTATAACGTCCTCAATGATTTAGAGGATAGTGAGCACCTTATATGATTTTCTTTGTCTTTCAATAATTGCAGTTTATTTATCCAGATTGAACAATGGTATTTGCAAATTTTAATGCAGAGCTTTATTTTATTTTAATTCAGATTGTAAATTAGATTTAAAATAGATCGGATTGCTTTCTTTCGATTGCTGGAAGACCAATGCTTGGTTGTGATAAGCTCTAAAAATAATTTGACAAGGAAAGCTATGGGTGTATAACTTGTTTTCCTGTGACGTAGAATTGCAGAATTTATAAAAAAACAAGCGTAGATCTCTTTGTTTTGAATAATGTTGAGAAGCATTCTTTGATAGGATAAAATATTTAAATTTATATGTTGATGGAGCAGCGGAAGGACGTCTACCTTAGTCTCAATATTAGATATAATTGTCAAATAATGAATGGAGAAATAAAAAAAATATGTAATAGCTCCGCTTTATTGTTTATGTACATGCACTATATCCAAAGTGTTTGTTGGTTTAAAGACAATTAGAAGGTGGAAGCCATAGAAGGAAGCCCAATATGACGATAATTCAGAAACGAGTTGGTTGCTTAGACTAGGATGCCCTAATATTAGATGTTATTGTCGTCAACGTAAGGGTAAGGGCAATAAGAAATCTTAAACCAATGCATAAGAGAAAGAGTTGGGGAAAAAATACGTCTTTAATAAGGTAATTCTGCGATTAGGCACTTTCTAAATTCGAGAAAATTCCTAGAGCTTGTTTGAGGGTAAAAACATAATCGTAAATAAGACATTTGCTAACTTGTATGGATGCTTCTGTTTCATGAAACTAGTGCATACATAGAGCTCAACGCTCCTTGTTTTCATGGCAAGTGTATTGGATTGGGTGTTGTGTATTTTAGTAGTTGCATCTACTTTTTCTAGAGAGATGTAATGCTATAATTACATAGTTTCAAATGCTTACATTTTGTGAATTCTTTGGGAACTCTCATTCGATAAACGTGGTTTGATTGGGTTAAACAAAGGTATATAGCCTTATGTTTATGGAGCCAAATAAAAATGAGCTATCTCTAGATAGACATGTATACAAATAAATTACATCACAGTGTTGTATTTAGTGTATTGGGACATTACTTAAGTAACAAATGAACTATGGTATTAAAATTATAATATAGTGTTACTTTTATAGGCACATAATGATTATTAAATGTTAAATTATTTGCTTTGATTAGATAGGTAAAGCACTTTTTAGTTAGGATTTATATATACAGTTTTTCATTCCTAGCAAGGGAAACCTTAGTTTAAAAGTAGGATTGTTTCCTTAAACTATTAAGAGAATTGCTAATTTTTATAGATGAAGTTTTGTATTATATTTTATATTTGATGTTTTTGACTTAATTTTAAAAGGAGTTGTTATTAATTAGTTTAAGTGTTGGATTGTTTCCTTAAATTATAAGGAGTATTGCTAATTTTTTTATAGTTTTGAATTATATTTTATATTTTATATGTCTTGATTTAATTTTTATAGAAGCTGCTATTAAGTTATATTAGTATTCTTTGTGCAAGTAAGATAATGCAAAGGGGTAATATTGTAAAAGGAACCCATACCATTTTACAAAGCAATTGGAACAAATCCTTCATTACTCTGACATTAAACCATAAAATATTTACATAAGAACAAAGGTGATTATCGTAATATACTTATGGTTGTGGTAAGACAACCTAAGTTATAAGGAATGTGGGTAGACATTCACTTTTCCAACCACCAGGATGTTGTGGGGTAGCCTTCATCCTGACAAGGTTTGTCGGACTCTATAATATAGAGCGGGAGGTATAGGGGTGATGATATGGGCATCACACCTAGGCAAACCCTACTAGTACATGAGCATAAGATCTTATAACCTGAAGGGGTACTTGCATAATGAAATGGACATCATGCAAATAAGACTTCTGGATTTCTACCAGGGTAGTGGTAGTTCCTTGATGTACTTTAGGGAAGTGAACGTACATCAACTCTGGCATGCATACGCTAGTATCTTACGATAAGATACGGGGAGTAAAGCATACGACTTATAGGTGAAATGAGCCCTGGAAGTAAAAACCCCTACCTATACTTGGATTCTCGGGCAAGGAGAGGAAGTAGTTAGAAAGGCGATTTTACCGAGATTTGGCCAATCTCGATCTCACAGATATTTTGACCAGGGTTATGCATAGCGGCTATTATTCGCCAAATTGGCTAAAATTAGGATTTTTAAAATTTGGAATTGGCTAATATTTGGGACCCTTGACTAGGGCCCATTAGCCAAAAATTTTGGGTTTAATTTTTTTTAGGTTGATTCGCCCCAATTTTATAATAATTTGACCATTTTAAGTTTAAATTTCCAATATTACCCCTAATAATAGTGAACCTTCTTCATGTGTTTGGACACTATTTACCTGGATTTCGAAACTGATTTGCCAATTTTTTATAAATATATTTTGGGGTCGACCCATTACGCATAACCCTAATTTTGACTACAGCGAGATAACATCCGTGAAGATTGGGCATGCTTGTACTAGATAGAGTTGGACAAAATTTTGAAAATAAAACCTTTATATTGTCAAAGAAAAATAAAATACAAATTTGTAACTCACTTTAGGCTCTAAAAACAAAAAAAATAACAAAGCTCTTTCTGAAATAGATAATGGCATCCGGATTAAAGGTTAGTTCCTCAAAAATACCTATGGTGGCACAACGGGAAGGGCTGGCTGAGAATCCTAAGCGGGTCCTTAGACGGGTAGTAAGGACAGGAGCTACCGAGGAAACTGTAGAGCCCCCTCGAGTAATAAGGAGGGAAAAGGAGCCAATAGCAAAGGAAGATAAAATGACTTGGATGATGCAACTAATGCAAGAACAGATGAGTCAGTAGAGGGAGCAAATGGATTAGTAAAGGGTCCAGATGATGGAAAATATGGCTCAACAGAAGGAACAAATGTTAGAGCATATGGAGCAACAAAAAGCTCAACTAATACAACAACAGGAGATGATTTCACAACAACAAAAGATAATAGAAAACTTGTCTAAAGGTAAAGAAATGGTAGTTGTTGGGGATGAATCATCTGTGGATCCTGGAAGAAAGCAAGTTGATTATGAACTAGACAAAGATATGCGTAGAATTGACATAGCTAAATTTGATGGCAAGGGGGATGGGAAAGAAGCAAAAAGGTGGCTAAACAACTTGGAAGCATATTTTGTTGTCAGAACTCTTTCTTCCAAATCAAAAACCTCTTACACAGTCTTTCGATTGATTGGAGCTACTGCATACTGGTGGGATACATATAGAAAAACCCATAACGTAGAATATGTAGATGTGCCCTGGGAAAACTTTGTAACAATATTTAAGGAAAGGTATCTGTCCCCTCAATTTTATCTTGAGAAAATCATGAAATTTTCTAGACTAACTCAGGGCAACATGACTGTTATCGAATACTATAAACTATTTGTACGGTTGCTTAAGTATATGCTCGAGTACGAGAAGAGAACTAAAATTAAAGTTCAGAAATTTCTATTTGGACTTCATCTAAAAATTTGAAACCTGCTTCTTATGCTTAAGCCAGTGTCTTTGACTGCCGCTTGTGATCTGGCTCATCAACACGAAGATAATTACAAGGCCAAAAAGGCTTACTACCAAAAGTCCTCTAATAGAGAGGAACTACTGAGAAAGAAGAATGCAAGTCAAACAAGATGGGATAAGAATAGGATTAACAAGGGACGAAATGAGAACAAGAACAAATTTGACAAAGGTAAGAATAAATTTCAAGGGAACATAAATCAGAACAACCGTGGAGGTTAGGATAGGGGGAACTTCAATAGGTATGATAAAAAAGCTAGAACTGGTACCCAGGAAGGCAACGATGAGGATAAAAGAGATAAGGCACCTTGAACTGATTATTGGATTTGTAAGGAGCCTCATTATGCTGACAAATTTCCTATGAGAGCGAACAAGAGACCGAAACCTACGGAACCAACTCATAAGATCTACGTTGCGATAAGTAATTCTAAACTTAAAGGTCAAGCCACACCTTTTCTATTGAATGGAAAAATATATAGTAGAGATGTAAGAATTTTGATTGATTCAGGAGCTACTGATAGTTTTATTTCACCAAGCATTCTGAGAGACATACCAGAAAAACTTAGATTTATGGATAATGGGTGGAAGGTTGAGTATGACTCTAGGCAAACCTATATTGTAGATCAGTGTTTATTTGACCCTTAGATAATATTACCTTAGAGGTTTACTAGTTGGCATATTTATGTAGCACATCTACATGCCTTTGACATATTTTTGGGGTTTGATTGGCTCAAGGATCATAAGGCATTATTAAATTTCAAAAAAATATGGTTGGATTTCACTAACAAATCCAAGAAAAGAATTTGAATTTATTGTGGATGAGAGTGAGTGGAACCACACTTTATAACAACCACGTAGGTTAAAAGATCCATCAGGAAAGGAAGTAGTCTTTGTAGTCAAACTTAATAAGAAAGAGGAGATTGAGTCTGAAACAAGTATTTTTCAGACCTATCCAGTGCTAAATGATTTTTGATATGTTTTCCTGAAATATTTTCCAGGACTACCACCCAAGCGAGAATTTGACTTCTCAATAGAACTTCTTTATGGCGCTACACTAATAGCCCGAGCACCCTATATAATGACCATAATAAAATTGCAAGAACTCAAAACTCAACTTCAGGATCTATTGGAAAAGGACATATAAAGCCAAGTGTCTCTCCATGGGATGCACTGATTCTTTTCGTGAAGAAGAAATATGGGACTTTGAGACTCTGTATTGACTACAAGATGCTCAAAAAAATGACTGTTAAGAACAAGTATTCTCTACCCAAAATAGATGACTTATTTGACCAGTTGAAGGGAGCTACGATCTTCTCAAAAATTGATCTTAGGTCTGGCTATCATTAGTTAAGTCATGATGATTGTGTTGAATCAATATTATGTATGTCATTATATTCTACATTGTATTTGCTCATAAGAGTTACTTTTAATGTTATACACTACAAACATAGGTACTATGTTTAGTCTTAGGGGGGAACTATGTAACAACCCCACACTTGTGATTATTGTTTCGCTTATATTAGCTGTAAGGATGAGATACTGCTAATGTATTTGTGGATGCAGGAATAGGTGTTGTCTGTGGAAGAGCAGCTCGGAGCTAGAATGTCTTCCTTCAGATATTGGAAAAGGTTATTCAGCTTAAGGTAAGTATAGATAAATGATGAGCGATGGAGTATTCGCCATAATTTGGATCTAAAAATCCTAGAGGTAATGCATCCACCAGCGGTCCATGTAGCTGCATTTCATGTAGATGAATCTCTAGGTTGCTTGAATAAAATATTAATATATATAGATATACATATATATGTATATATTCTCATAAATATAAAAAAAAACATTATAACAAACATAACCAAAATACTTAATAAAAAGATATAATAATAAATAATATAAGTATAGAAATTATTATTATTATAAAAAGGGTTAAATGAAATGTTGAAATAAATATATATCATTACAATGTAAATGTAAATGGAATAAATAAAATATAATAAATAAATAATAATAAAATAAAAATATAATATAATAAAATAATTTATTCAATATAGTAAGGAAGTTTTAGGGAATCAATATTAACTCGTAATATTTCTAAAGCGATGATCTGGCTCTCTCTTACCACTTGGCAAGCCACCAGTGAAATTGGTATATAAAATTAACAGATGTTATTCGCAAAAGTTGGGTTTCTCTCTATAAAATAAAGAGTAAAGAATTTCTCCATAGAAGGTGATGAAGGAAAAGTTGGGGAGAAAAATTAAGGGAAGGAAGCGTTTGCAGGTAGAGGGTGCGAACTGGTATAACTGTGAGTTCACTCCTTTTCTGAAATTAAAGTTAAATGGAAGCATGTAATGAATGGAAAAAGAAATTTGAAGGCTTTAGTTGAAAATTTAAATCTGTTTGGATTGATTTTACATATTAAAAAGGAAAATTTTGATATAGGTGAGTAGTTGAATACATTGTGCATTTGTAAGTAAATATTGTGCATATAGATTATAGAATTGCATTGTCATTGATTGTTTGGCCGCTATGATATCTGGAAATGCTGGGTAATATTTATAATCCACATATTAGAAACCTTGACTTCGAACTAAAAGAAGTAAACCAGTGGTGAAATAGTGCACGATTCAAAGTTTTTAATGAGGAACGTTGGCCAGCTCTGCTCTCTATAGAACCAATAAAAATACCTAATGAATGTGTGCTTTATGTTATATCATCCTCAATTATTTAGAGGATAGTGAGCACCTTATATGATTTTCTCTGTCTTTCAATAATTGCAGTTTATTTATCCAGAATGAACAATGGTATTTGCAACCTTTAATGTAGAGCTTTATTTTCATTTAATTCAGATTGTAAATTAGATTTAAAATAGATCAGATTGCTTTCTTTAGATTGCTGGAAGACCAATGCTTGGTTGTGATAAGCTCTAAAAATAACTTGACAAGGAAAGCTATGGGTGTATAGCTTGTTTTCCTGTGACGTGGAATTGCAGAATTCATAAAAAAACCAGTGTAGATCTCTTTGTTTTGAATAATGTTGAGAAGCATTCTTTGATAGAATAAAATATTTAAATTTATATGTTGATGGAGCAGCGGAAGGATGTCTGCATTAGTCTCAATATTAGATATAATTGTCAAATAATGAAGAGAGAAATAAAAAAATATAATAGCTTTGCTTTGCCTCTTTGAAACTTTTTCAAATTTACCCTTCATCATGATATTTAAATATATTACTATAGAATTTCTTAATTTTTTAAAATTAATCAATTATATAGGTTTAAAATGGATCATACTTGCATTATATCATGACCACACTATTTAAATAAACCACATAGTCATAATAGTAATACTACACTATTTTTTAATAATTATGTATATGTATGACCTTCTAAGATCTAAATATATTTCACCTTATGTCATTTGATAATTTTAAGTTTTCACTTAATTTACTATGAAATTGGTAATTTAATTGAATTAATTTTCTATTTTTTATACTTATATATTTTATGTAAATCCCATAGTAATACTTCCATGTAATTTTGATATATAAATTAAAATAATTCAATAATAATATAATGAATATATGTCGACTAATAGGCTTGAGGCAAGTGGTAAAAGTGAAAGTTTCAAATTTTAAGTGAAGTTTTTTTTTTTTCATTCCCATTATTTCCAATCTCATTAGTAAACCTTAGTATTTAGCCCAATAAATTGGGACAAGTAAGATGAACCAAGAAACTTGACACTATAATTATTGAATCATATAAATTAACCTTAACATTTGATGTTATTTTGGTTAGCACTCCAATAATTTGAAAAGAAAAGGTTTTTGTGTAACTTTTACATAAAGTCAGGTTCATCATGTTTAAAAAAAAAATTAAAAAAAGGATAGCAATGATAAAAAATGCTAACAATGATGTGTTTTTTTAATATTAAAAAAATATATATTTTTGCCTTCTAAAAATATAGATCAAGATTACCAACGTAATAGTTTATTTCATCGTTGCTCTGAATTTGTACTTGTACATGTAGTATAAAGCTATACACAACTGTTATATTATTACCTTTAGCAATTTGTGAATATGATATTTTAAGGGAACACAACTTGCATCGAATGCCTATGTTAAGGAGTCAATTAAGAAATGAATAATTAATTGTTCTGTAATTTCTACATACTCTAAGCATTCCATAGACTGACCACATTCAACAACTACTCTTCATCCACTTCACAATCTCTGTACCCATCACTTGAAAAGCCCTAAAAATCTAGATATACGTAATCGTTGGAACCTCAAATCCTAGCAAGCACAGTGAATCGTCGATCGGCTCTCAAGAGGAAGAAAAAAAGAAGGCAACAAATTAATAGAGCATGCCACTCTAACCTGTAAGAAAATTTTGGTCGCGGCCTCTCTATTTGACTAGGATACCTTCGTTGCTTATTCTATTTATATCTTTATGATTCAACAACACCACCTCTAAAAAGCAAAGCAACAACCAAAATGACAAAGTTACATCCTACAGAAGGGAAGAAAAGGATGAGTGAAACCCCTGTGTCGTTACTTACACCTGCGCTCTAAGTTTTTAGCAAAATTTTAATGTATAAAAGAAAGCGCAACTACTACTTTATCAACCTCTATAATATAAAGACATAGAAATAGTTTTCAACCTCTGTTGAGCCATTATCAACAAAATGATTGCAATAACGAATCTTTGGGTGAGAAGATAATCTAAAATGTTATCACATCACCCTCCCCATGCACAATATAAAATTACTGCCACTCACTTCATCATCACCTATTGTCTCTAATAGTTGGATTATCCAAAGACCAAAGCAATTATTATTATTATTTTTTCTTTTTTCTAACGATAGACGTAACTCAAAATATGACTGTGGATGTAACAATAGACTTAACTCCGATACTCATCCCTGGCCACATTAATTCCATTAATGGTCTGTACTAGTTTCTCAATGGACATTACTTAAATTAGCATGCATTAATAACTTACATTACATTTAATACCTTTGCATATGGTGAATTAGTTCACTCTTAATTAGAAATATTATTCCAATTTTTAACATTGAAAATTAAATTTATCAAAAATTAAGAATAGAAGAAAAGTATTAAAGTGGAAGGAAATTCTAACATAAGAAAATGTTAAAATATAGTATTTTATTTTATTATAATGAATATAACTTATTATATTGAGTGCATGATTGATTCCTTTGATGAAAATATAACATATTTGCAATACTATAAAAGTGTTAATAAGAGATTATTTATTTATATTTAAACATTAAGTGCTATGAAATTCTTAGCTTTCAACATCTCATTTATTCTAAGTCAGACCCAAAATTTTGGTTGGAGAAGAAGGATGGAGGAGTGGAGGAGCGGAGGAAGCGAAGGCAACAAAGGAAGTTCAAAGGTGCTTGGCAGGAACCTTGATCCAGGTGAGGATCCAGAGGCAGAAAGGACAAAGGCTTCAGGGAATGGCCAGGATACTGCCCCTGAGCAGGAAGGTCAGGTTTGGGGCCCTGAACCTACAGGAAAAAAATCTTTTGAAGGGTCCCATTTAGGATCCACGGGTCCCAGAGGTGGATTGTCCTATGTAGAAACTCTAAAAGGAAAAAGGAGTGATTTATTTCAATCACTCCCACCCCTCATTCCATAAAATAACAAGATAATGGTCCCTGCAAACTTCATGGATCCCTTTTTTTCCCTGGAAGAGTTTTCCTTGATAGGAAAATTTTTGGGTGAAAGACCGGACATAGAAACTATTAGATCGTGGGCTCTTTCAAAGTGGAGAATGGTGGAAAGCCTGGAGATCGTTGCTCTGACTAGGGGCTTCTTCATTCTAAGGTTCAACAACAAGGAAGATGCTAACCGTATCCTAACAGGAGTACCATGGTTCTTGGGTAAACGAAGCCTTTTCCTAAGGCAGTGGGGAGATGATTTCGACCCTGAAAAGCAAAATATTAATATTACCCCCATTTGGGTTCATCTGTCAAACCTACCAGTCCAGTTCGTTAATGAATATTGGCTTCAAGGCATTGCTAGAACTATAGGGGATCTAGTGGCCATAGACCACTCGACATTAGTAATATCAAGGATGACGCATGCAAGTATCTACATTAATACTGACCTGGACTTTGAACTACTATCCTACGTGGAACTGGGCTATGGGGATTATCTAAGAAAATAGTTGATAGAGTATGAAAACAAGCTGGCCTTCTGCACAAAATGCAAAACTCAAGGCCACCTAAAAAATGAATGCCCAAGCTTGGCAGAGGAAAGAGAAAACCTAAGAGCCGAAGTCAGGAAGCTAAATGCTAGAGGATCCCCCAGGAACCAAGGTCTGTGGGGCCAAGATAACAAAGGCATATTCAGAATTGTCAATAACAACAATAATCACTAGGGGTCTACGACCCAGAATCATCATCTAGAGAAAGGAGATAAGCTCACCAACAAAAATCAGGGACTCAGGTAAGCCCCAAGATCCCAAGCTCAAATAAGTTTGAAATCCTAGCTGATTTAGCTATTGAAGGGGAGACCTGCGAGGAAATCAATAATCAGGTGGAGTTGCCTGTATCCCTAGAATCCCTGGAAAAATTGGGCCCCACCATACTTTTTTTGAAAAACCTCACTTTAAACCCTGGAGTCTACAACCAAAGCATGGAGGAATTAGAGTCAAGAGTTAAAATAGTAGGCATAGGAAACTTGGAAGGATGCTCCAACCCGATCCTTCAACAGATTCTCCCTTATCATTTTAGCCCAAAAAAAACCATAAGTACAACAAAATCTCCCAGTTTCATTGACTATGGTAGTGACAAAAAGAGAGGGAGAATGACTACAACAAAACATTATAAGCTAAGGATTGGTAATGAAATAGCAAATGGTAAGCAAAGGACACTAATCCAACAAGTTATCCCAAGTCAAGATGATAACAAAACTGATAAACCCCCTCAAGGTAGGGGAGAGGAAGAAAATACAAATTCAAATGAAGATCCTCTCATGGAATGTGAGAGGCCTAAACACCCCACAAAAGCAGAGAGTGGTCAACTCGATGAGAAAGGAACTCAACCCAACAATTATTCTCATACAAGAAATAAAGACAGATGAAGCACAATCAAGAACAATAGCAAGAAAAATTTGGAATCAAGGGGAAATATTATTCAAGCAGGCAAGAGGAGCCTCTGGAGGACTCATGGTGTTGTGGGATACTCTTCTAGTGGAAGGAAATATTATTTAGGATGATGATAGGGTTCTTAGTGTGTTATTCCATGATATCGACAACAATAGATCTTGGATCTTATCAAATGTGTACACACCCAATTCAGTTCAAGGCAGAACTAATTTGTGGGAATACCTGAGCCAATTGAATGCAACCTTCACCAATATCCCCTAGGTGGTCGTAGGGGATTTCAATACCCCCTGCATCCTTCTAACAAAAAATGAGGATCAGGATTACCATCGAGTATGGAAGAATTCAATGAGTTTGTCAACTCTAATGAACTAATGTATGTTAGGCTAAAAGGAACAAAGTATACTTGGAGTAATCGTCGGGTTGGGAACCAATTAATCCAGGAGAGATTAGACAGGTTCCTCCTCTCAAAAGAAGCTATTACCATCTTTGGAGATTCAACCTTGCAATCTCTTCCTTAGATTGCGTCTGACCACAACCCAATTCTTATGGAGCTTCCGCATCTCAACTCCTTCAGAAAACCCTTCCGATTTCAATCTATGTGGATTAAACATCCATACTTGAGAGAAAATATTGAAAGTTGGTGGCAAAAACCCTATCAAGGAAGTTTTTCTTTTAAACTATCCCAAAAATTGAAGAAAGTAAAAGATAATCTCAAAGTCTGGAATAAAGAGGTCTTTGGAAACCTTTTTGAGAATAAAAAAGTAGTAGCAAAAAGGTTGAAGACCATAGAGAACAAGATTCATAACGGTTTGTGTGATGAGGCAACTAGATCAGAAGAAAAAGCTACTTTGTCAGAATACCATAACATCCTAGCCTATGAGGAGATGTACTGGAGGCAGAAATCCAGAGCTTTATGGCTAAAGGATGGTGATTCTAATACAAATTTTTTCCATGTCACAACTCTACGGAATAGAAGCAACAATAAAATTAGAGAGCTAACCAAACAAGATGGCTCCTCTACCCAAAACATCCTGGAGATTAGAGAGGAAGTGGTATCATACTTCAGTTCTCTCCTAGACGAGGACTCTCAGTGCCAAGAGGCAGCCAAAGTAGCTCTCATTCAATTCATCCCTCAGGTCATAGACAAATCGACCAATGATAAACTCTTGGCCCATTTCATCGATGAGGAAATTAGATCTGCCCTGTTCAGAATGGATCTAGATAAGGCCCCGGGGCCTAACAAATTTCCTCCTCGTTTCTACCAAGTCTTTTGGGATATAGTGGGGAATTATGTGATGTCTGCCTTAAGGGAGCTTCAAGCCTCAAAAAACATCCCCAGGGGGTTCAACTCAACATTCCTTGCTTTAATTCCTAAAAGCTAGGATTCCAAATCTATGGCCGACTTCAGACCGGTAAGTTTATGCAATGTGGCCTACAAAATTTTCACCAAAGTCTTATCCAATCGCATAAAATAAATCTTGCCCCTAATTATTGACTCTTGTCAAGGGATTTTGGTTCAAGTAATATCAATCTTAGACGACATCATCACAGTCCACGAAGCCCTCCACTCAGCTAGTCAGACCAAGAAGGTCTCCTTTGCCTTAAAGCTTGACATGAACAAAGCTTTTGATAGAATCAACTAGGAGTTCATGCTAGCAATGTTACTCAAATTTGGCTTTCATCCTCAATGGGTCAAATTGATTAAAGGTTGTATATCTAGGCCTTGGTTCTCTATCTTGGTTAATGGATCAACTGTAGGATATTTTTAGAGCAGCAGAGGACTCAGGCAAGGGGATCCTATAAGCCCAATGCTCTTCATTATTGTGGTCGAAGCCTTAGGTATAACGATCAAAGCAACATGCCAATCAGGATTAATATTTGGGATAAAGGCCACTTCCCTTACCATTCTGGTTTTCAACCAACAATTTGTGGACAATACCCTTATTCTAACCCAGTCCTTGGTGGTGGAGGCCAGAAGAATCAAGGAAATTCTAAAGTTGTATGAGGAAGTAGCAAGGCAAAAGGTGAACTTCATCAAGAGAAAAATCTACTTCCTTAACACCCTCATCCCCAGACAAACCAAAATAGCTCAAATTCTAGGATGTTCCATTGCCAACCTCCCTACTTCCTACTTAGGTCTTCCTATTTTCTTGGGCACTCTGGAAGAATCCATGTGGAACAACATGGTAGAAATAATCCAAAAATATCTAGCAGGATGGAAATGTCATCTGTTATCCCAGGTAGGGAAAGCCACCCTAACAATGGCATCTTTACAGAGCATCCCAGTTTATTTTCTCTCGGTATTTAAGGCCCCGACCAAGGCATACCAAAAAATTGAACAACTCCAAAATAATTTCTTATGGTTAGGATCTGAAGAGAAATAGAGGATCCACTTGGTAGGTTGCAGCAAGGTTTGTAGACCTAAAGAGAAGGGAGGCCTAAACTTGCGAAGATTATCCCTCTTAAATGCTACACTTTTAGCAAAACAAGCATGGCACCTCTTGACGAACGAAGAAATTGAATGGACTACCTGTTGGCATTTTTGCCACATTGATTCTCATTGGTTGAAGTATTAATGTTTAAGTTGTTGCATATCTAACTTCTATACTGGCTTTGATGCGGCTTTGATGCAAAAGGAGCAAAAAATGACTAAGTTCAAAAACTGTCGCGATTTCGCGACGTGTCGCGGAATCGCGGTCAACGCGGTCAACGGATGCAGGTTGGCAGAACCGTCGCGATATCGCGACGTGTTCTATTTTCGCGACTTGCGATGAGCAAAGGAAGGGAGAGCGACAAATCAGCAAACAAGCGATTGCTCCCAAAGCATAAGGCAATTTCGCAACGGGTGGCTTCAAAGGCTTAAGTTGAAAACGTGTAGCGATATCGCTACCGTTCCGAAACAAAGCCAAACAAAATGAAACGCGTAGCGATTCGCTGCACTTTTAGAAAGGGTTTCGGCAAGGCAAAAGATGTCGCATTTTCGCGACAAAAAGTGGCAAATGGTACGGAAAGGGAAAGATGTAGCGATATCGCTACCTGTCCCAAAATCGCGGTCGTTTTGGTCCGAAAAGCAAAAGACATGAAAGTTGTAGCGATTTCGCTACACTTTTGACGATAAGGCCGAGCGAGATGAAGACGTCGCGAAACCGCGACAGGGAATGAAAATTGTGCAAAAGACATGGAGATGGTAACGATTTCATGCCACTTTGTTGAAAAATGACTAAGTGTTCTCATGTGTAGCGAAATCGCGACAGGGGTAAGGTCGAAGACATTCAAAGTGCAAAAGTGTCGCATTTTCGCGGCCTATGAGCAAGACCGTACCAGGTGCCGGAAAGACGTAGCGATATCGCTACATGTTCCATTTTCGCGGGGTAGAGCGGAGGAAAGGACCAAAAGACTAAAAAGCGTAGTGAAATCGCCCAGCGTCTCATTTTCGCGGAACAAGCTAGCGATGGAAATAATGAAGCCAACTATGCAGCGATATCGCGACAGGAAGAATTTTCGCGGGTTCCAGCAGCAAAGGTGTACGGCATAAGAAGATGTCGCGATTTCGCGACCCGTCGCGTTTTCGCGACCTGCGACAGTTTCCCGCCAAAACGCAGTGTAAACGGCCCGATAAGGTTTTTTCGATTTTCGAGGATTAAATGCTTGCCAGAATTTAATGTTTTGCGGATTTCCAACGCGGTCAAGGTCGAAGAGCGCCCAGGCCACCAAAATTGAAGATTTTATTTGTTCGAAGCTGCTATTCGTGGATTGTTCTAACGGTTTCATGCACATGTTCAAAAACAAATTTAATGAAGGTGACCGCTGACGTCTAATTGCATTCAATTTTGGGTTCCTCAAGGCTGCAATTAAGGGGATCATGTTCCTAGTTTCCGTTGCATAATTGTAGATCTCAAGAAGGTCGGTGGCAAATATTAAATGCTGCAAAGAGGACGGCCCTCTATAAAAACCAATGTAAACCTCATTTGCAGGGGTTGGGAGTTTTTCTGCTAAAAACTGAAAGTTCATTTGCGGGAATAAAAGAGTTGGCCTCTAATTTTTCCAAGCGGTTGTATGGGTGATTTTCCTTTCTGTTCTTTTTGCATTTCTAATAGCATTCATATTCCTTAATGGTTGTTGCATTTGAATTCTGCATATTGGATTTAAATACTCGCTGTAAGGGTATGATTCCCGGGATGTAGGTTTGGAAGGATTTTCTGCATACGTTGTGTGAGAATTAAGTTAATACTTTCTGTTACTTGTTGTTGTTGTGCTTTGAGTTTTCTGTTGTTGTTCTCCCGATCTTATAACTTCGGCTACGGCCATATTTCCCATTTCTTTCAGCAATTTTTTAATTTCTTTCCAGAAACCCTAATCTTCAACCAAAATTTAGAATAGTAAGGGAACCAGCCCACTCTGGAGATTGGTCTGGGAGCCATTTCTTGCTTCCAGCCTTTCAATGTTGGCCGGGTCTAGGGTGCACATGTAAAAATCCTTTCCTGTGGCAGATTCGTGACCAACAGTTTTTGGCACGCCCGGTGGGACAGATTTCTTCTGTCTCTAAAAGATCCCATAGTGTTGAAGGTTTAATGTTCGCCTTCATACTGTAAAACTAGAGCATTTGGTGACTCTGCTGTACTCAAAAATCTCTGGACGTGGATGCAGTGAAAGCTGTACTTCATGATCACGAGATCACAGTCTAAGAAATTTGGCGATCTTGTCGAGTTTTTTGAACTTGACAGCTCAAGAAGTGGTGAGCACTCTAGGTTGGTTTCCCCATCCCTTCCATCATCTGCTACACAAACCTCTGGTATTGTTACCAGTGTTTCATCCTCCCAATCATTTCCACTAGTTCAAATGGCACAGTATCCTCCACCCAGGAAGTTCTTGGCATGGAACAGCTCTAGAGCCTTGAATTTGCAGGCTCAGAATCCAGTTCCTCAAGCCGCGTTGAAGGCTTTGCCAACTTATGATGGTACGGGTAAGACTGCATATGAACACATTAACGATGTAGCTTCTCTAGCAGCCATTCATGATATAACTGATGAAGATGTAATGGTGAAGTTGTTGGTATGCTCCTTGAGAGGTAAATTGTTGTTTTGGTACCGAACGTTGCCACCAGGCACTGTAACATCGTGGGATCAGCTAGGAGATCTGCTAGTTAAAAATTTCCATGAACAGGCTGACCCCTTCTCATTGTTGAATCAGTTTACTGTAATCCAGAGGCACCCGCAGGAAGAGATAGCTGATTTCAATGTCCGATTTACTAGAACCTGGCATAGAATTCTTGATGGTCTTCGGCCTGCTGATGAATTGGCTGCACTTTACTACCTCAGAGCGTTCAACACAGATATTGGCTGGGCTGTTCGGCAGTCCAATGTGACAACATTTCCAGAGTTGTTTGAACAAGCGATAAAAGCAGAAGCTGATCTGATTGCTATAGGGAGACTTCCTCCGAAGGTAACTATGCCTATTATACCAGATTTACCTCAGTATTTATATTCTGGCTCACTTCCACAGCCCATGCCATCTATGTATCCCACCCCATCATGGAGCTCCAAAGCACCTCAAATTGCACCTATCCCAGCTCCTTTGCCACTTCCTGCACCCAGCACTCAGCCATCTCCCATTTCCACTTCATTTCCAGCTTTGCCAGCACCCCCAGCTCCTTTGCCATTGCCAGCACCTCCTGCACCTGTGAACCCTGATCCTTATACAACACTATTGCAAGAGGTAAAGTCTGCCAATTCGGCAATTAGGGCCATGGGTAACAAGATCACACTCATTGAGAGGAAACAAGCTGAGAGAGATTTCCAGCCAAGAAGATTTCAACCTCCTCCAATTACTAGAGACCAAGCTGCCTCAACAAGTAAAGCACCTGAAAAAAGCTTAACTGCTTTAGTAAATGAAGATGCAGCCCCTGCAGACAGAATGTATTGGTGCTCGACTTGCAATGACCCTCATGGAGAGGATACTTGTATGGTCCATCTGAATTATGTGCAGACTTTGGCTGCTAGTTCTTCGGGTGGACAAGTTAATATGATCTCTGAAGCAGGCCATAGTTTAATGACTCCAGTGGAAGAACAAGTTTCAGTTCTAACAAGGACTGGAAAGAAGCCTGTGACAGTTGATCCTGCTGACTTAGAGCCATTAAGAGTGCCGACTGATGCGAAGAAGCCAGTGAAAGCTCCTGTGCCAGTTCCAAAGTCTGATGCGCCTATTTTGCCAAAGGATCCTATTTTCCACAGAGTTCAAGAAAAGGTTGCAGCTGCACCAGCAAGATCAGAAGCAGAAGAGCAAGCTCGAGAAAGGTTGAAGTATCCCTCATTGACAAAGAGGCTAAGAGTGGAAGCCACTCAGCAGTATCGTAGCAGATATGAACAACCTATTGAAAAGAAGGACTCTGCTGCGGTTGCATACAACATAGTTGAAGAACTGAAAAAGACCCCTGCTAAGGTAAGTCTCTACGATGCTTTGCAGTTACCTGGCCAGGTAGATTTATTGCAGGAATCATTAAAATCTATAAAGGATAATGAAAAAAGTTCTACCCAGATAGTTTATGCTCAAACCTTAACCACCTCTGCTACTGGGAAAAATAGACCACCCCCATTTTATTTATCATTGCAAATAGAGGGTTGGATTGTGCATAACTGCATGATCGACTCTGGAGCTGCTACAACTGTTATGCCCAAGGGAGTTTGTGAAGCAATGGGAATGGAATATACACGGAGTAGTCCTGGAGTTCTGCAATTAGATGGTACTCCTATAAAAATGGTGGGTGTAATTAAGGATGTCCCAATTGTTCTGCATACTATGCCCCAGATTACTGTTATCCAAGAAATTGTTGTGGTAGATCTAGAACCCTACTTTAGTATGTGTTTATCCAGGGAGTTTACTGCAAAGTTGGGGGGTTATCTGGCATTGGATTATTCCCACTTAGAAATTCCTTTCAAGGGTAGGCGTCTCAGGATTCAGAATGAAAAACCTTCCTCTTTTCATATCGAGAAGTTGGAAGAAGAAGAAAAAGACATGCAATCTGTTCACATGCTTACTGAAGAGTCCGAGGATTCTGTTTTGATGAGTGAGGTTTTAGATAATCTTCAGTTGGATGCTCAGTTTTCTATGCTTGATTTTAACGCCATGCTGGAGACTGAAATCGGCTGCTATGCCATCCAAAAACCTGAGAGTGACACAAAGCAAGAATTTTCTAACCAAGCTGATCAGAATGCTGTTACAGATCAACTATGGCAGCTATATTTCGATGGGGCTAGATGCAAGAATGGTGCCGGAGCAGGTATTGTTTTGATTTCTCCTTCTGGTGTACAAAGAACGTATTCATACCGTCTTACATGGAATTGTACTAACAATGCTGCTGAATATGAAGCATTATGCTTGGGTTTAAAAAAGGCAAGGAAGTTAGGAATTGAACAGCTCAAGATTTTTGGTGATTCTGAGCTTATTGTAAACCAGATTACAAGTAGGTGCATTTCTAAGCAGCATTACCTTAAAGCATATCGCAATCAAGTGTGGGACCTGTTTGAGTGGTTCACAGCTCTAAATATTCAAGCTGTTTCCCGAGAGATGAATAAACATGCAGATCTTTTAGCATCTCTTGGAGCCAATTTTTCCCCTGTTGAACAAGTAATGAAAAAACCAAAGACAGTAAGGATGGTGTACAGGCCCAGTGTGCCAGACAAAGAAATTTTCTGGCAAGTCTTTGAAGATGATGAGCAGATTGTCAACTTTTTGATCCATGAAGCCGCTACTCGTTGAAGGGAGAACTTTGGAGCATGAAGAAGCTGAAGGTCTCATTCGAGCTACTGAAATAATCATATTCCGAAGGGTCTTATAACTCTGGAGAGTTTATTTGATCAGCATGATCGGTCCAAAAAACATCGGATCGAGATTGATAAAAAGGAGTACATGGAGTTAAAATTAGAGCCTAATAAAGCTATTAAGGTTGGAACTGATTCTACGCCAGAAGAACTGCAAAAGATCAGACAACTGTGTGAGGAATTTTCTGATATTGTGGCTTGGAGTTATGAAGATTTGAAAGGATACAATAAACAGATTGTGCAGCATACGATTGAATTGGAGGAAGGAGTCAGACCTTTTCGGCAAAAACAGCGACCAGTAAATCCAAAGATTGAGACTCTAATGAGGGCCGAGCTTGTGAAAATGCTGCAAGCTAAAATCATATATCCAGTTAAGCACTCAACTTGGGTTGCCAATCTGGTCCCGGTTCGAAAGAAGAATGGAGACATACGATTGTGTGTAGATTTCCAAAATTTGAACCGTGCATCGTTGAAGGATCATTATCCTTTGCCGCGTATAGATCAAATACTGCATGTTGTGGCTGGAGCTCAGCGTTTTTCACTATTGGATGGATTCTCTGGATATAACCAGATTTGGGTTAAAGATGAGGATCAGTATAAGACAACATTCACAACAAAGTGGGGCACTTTTGCTTATCAGCGAATGCCTTTTGGACTATCAAATGCTGGGGCTACCTTCCAAAGAGCCATGGACATTGCATTCAAGGAATTGTTGAATAAGATTATTGTGATATATCTTGATGACATGACTGTATTTTCGCATAGACGGGAAGATCACTGTTCTCACCTGAGGCAGATTTTTGAAAAGTGCAGGGAATTTGGGATTTCCATTAATCCAAAGAAGTCAGTGTTTGCAGTAAAAGAAGGTAAGCTTCTGGGGCATGTGATTTCAGAGGATGGGTTAGCAATAGATCCAGCCCGGGTTGAAGCATTGAAAAAGTTGTCACTCCCTGCAAACAAAAAGGAACTGCAGTCTTTCTTTGGACAGATCAATTTCATCAGGAAGTTCATTTCTGATTTTGCCCAGGTTGTAAAACCTATGACTGAATTGTTGAAAAAGGATGCAGAGTTTCAATGGACCGCTCGAAGGAAAGAAGCATTCCAAGAAATCAAGGAAAGAATAGCGCAGGCACCTGTTCTGATTAATCCTGATTACTCAAAGGATTTCATTTTGTATGCAGTTGGAGAAGATGAAAGTTATGCTGCGGTTCTTACACAGAAAGGAGATGATGGGAATGAAAGGCCCATTGCTTTCCTTAGTCAGGTCATTCTACCTCATGAGGCAAAGTATAATTTCATTGAAAAACAAGTGTATGCTGTTATGAAATCCCTTAAGAAATTCAAGCATTTTATATCTCAGAGCAGAACAATTGTCTATGTTATTCATCCTGATGTAAGAAATTTCATTCTTCAAGGAGAGATGGGTGATAAACGTGCTGGTTGGGTCACCAAGATCCAAGAATTTGATGTTGAAATTCATCCGACTAAGCTAGTGCGTGGTAAGGCTTTATGCCGACATTTGGCAAAGATGGCAGCATCTGGTATAGGTGAATATCAAGCAAAAAATCTTGCTAGTGATGACAATTTGACGAATTGCTTAATTCAGGAAAAATATTGGACAGAAGATCTCATTGATTATTTCACAACTGGTAGATGTCCTTCACAGTTGAATGCCTCACAGCGGAGAAGATTTCGTCTGCAAGCTCTTCGGTATGTTTTGTTACCAGAAGGATTGTTTTTTAAGAATATTGATGGTGTTCTTCTAAGATGTGTTAAAGAATCAGAAAAGGCTAGGCTCCTGGAGGAGTTTCATTCTGGTTTATCAGGAGGACACTTTGCAGGAAGACCGATGGCTTTAAAGATAACTCGAGCTGGTTACTATTGGCCGACCCTGTTCTCAGACGCTTTCAGAATTGCCCAAACATGCGACAAATGTCAGAGATACACAGGAAGAGTTAGGAATGCAGCATTGCCTTTGCATCCGATTCAGGTTGAAGCACCCTTTCAGCAGTGGGGGTTGGATTTTATTGGGATTATTGATCCCAATTCCTCAGCTGGACATAGATATATTTTAACAGCTACAGACTATTTCACGAGGTGGTCTGAAGCTATTCCAACAAAGGTTGCGAACCAGACTGTGGTGATATCATTTATTGAAGGCCTGATTACACGATTTGGCATTCCTGATGCCATTATTACCGATAATGGGACCCCATTTATTGGAGCTGAACTAGCTGAGTTTGCAAACAAGTATGGCATTTTCCTAAAAACATCTTCCAATTATTATCCACAGGGAAATGGCTTGGCAGAGTCAACAAATAAAAATTTGCTCCGGATTTTAAGGAGGTCTTTGGGGGAGAACAAGAGATCATGGCACCTTTTACTGAATCAAGCTTTATGGGCAGATAGGATTTCAGTTAAGAAGTCTATCAAGACCTCACCCTATGCCTTAGTTTATGGGAAAGAAGCAAGGTTGCCTGTTCATCTCGAGTTACCAGTATTGCAGCAGTTGCAGGCTTTTCAGGATAATGAAACAGACATAAGTTCCTTGGATACGCGGATAGCTCAGTTGTTGCACTTGGAGGAGCAGCGTTCTGAGGCATATGAAGAATTTGTTAAACACACACAGGGTATTTCGAAGTGGTTTCATAAACATTCTACAGATCGTCCACTTAAAACGGGAGATTTGGTGTTGAAATGGAACGAAAATAAAGCTAAGCCTGGGAATCACAAAAAGTTTGATGCTTTATGGGAGGGTCCTTTCCGCATTACCAGCACAGGTGCAGCGAATTCGTTCTATCTAGAAGACTTGGATGGCAGTCCACTACCTATTTCAGTAAATGGCTTTCATCTGAAAGCCTACACCTCATGAACTGACAGTCCAGTATGAGTTTGTATATAGTATAAAAAAAAAAGAAAAAAAAAAAAAGTATATACATGTTTTACTTTTATTTTGTCGCCTTGGTTCTTGTTGCCTGCGAGCCGTAGGTGCCTTTTGTTTTTCTGTGCTTTTCTCCTTTCCCAGCAGCTGGTGGCTTTCCAGAAAATTCTTCTTTTCCCTTCCCTTTTTCTCTTTCCTTTCTTCATCTTCTTCCTCCTTTTTTCTTCTGCAATAAAAAAGAGAGCCACGACTGTTGTTTCTTTTCCCTATTCCTATTATTCCCGTTCCTTCTTATCCCTTTCCTCTAAGTTCTATCTTTTTACGCATTTGCTTACAGTCTAGTTCATTTTCATTCCACAACCTTCATACTTTCACTTCCATTCCATATGTTCATTTACTTTTCTCCCATTATTATCATCATTCCATTTGCATTCACCGCTTGCGCAATCGCAGGATCTCACTCCATTATCTCATTCCATTTGTTTCATTCTATAATCAGTTATATGCAGGTTCTTTCAGTTTTAGCTTTTCAGCAGAAGTTATTGCAGCAGTCCACTACGAGGTATCACAGTAGCCAGCTTCTTGTTCTAAGTTTTCATGACTCTGTGCCCAATGGATTCAGGCCTGGATTCTTGCATACAACGAACTGTATACCCCGCGAGCCGCCAAGAATGTTGGCATTTTTGCCACATTGATTCTCATTGATTGAAGTATTAATGTTTAAGTTGTTGCATATCTAACTTCTATACTGGCTTTGATGCGGCTTTGATGCAAAAGGAGCAAAAAATGACTAAGTTCAAAAACTGTCGCGATTTCGCGACGTGTCGCGGAATCGCGGTCAACGCGGTCAACGGATGCAGGTTGGCAGAACCGTCGCGATATCGCGACGTGTTCTATTTTCGTGGCTTGTGATGAGCAAAGGAAGGAAAAGAGATTAAATCGCGAGCATGGTTGAAAGGGTTAAGTTGAAAAGTGTAGCGATATCGCTGTCAAAATAAAGGGGCTCAAAGAAAGTGAAAACGTGTAGCGATATCGCTACCGTTCGAAACAAAGCCAAACAAAATGAAACGCGTAGCGATTCGCTGCACTTTTAGAAAGGGTTTCGGCAAGGCAAAAGATGTCGCATTTTCGCGACAAAAAGTGGCAAATGGTACGAAAAGGGAAAGATGTAGCGATATCGCTACCTGTCCCAAAATCGCGGTCGTTTTGGTCCGAAAAGCAAAAGACATGAAAGTTGTAGCGATTTCGCTACACTTTTGACGATAAGGCCGAGCGAGATGAAGACGTCGCGAAACCGCGACAGGGAATGAAAATTGTGCAAAAGACATGGAGATGGTAACGATTTCATGCCACTTTGTTGAAAAATGACTAAGTGTTCTCATGTGTAGCGAAATCGCGACAGGGGTAAGGTCGAAGACATTCAAAGTGCAAAAGTGTCGCATTTTCGCGGCCTATGAGCAAGACCGTATAGAGTGCCGAAAAGACGTAGCGATATCGCTACATGTTCCATTTTCGCGGGGTAGAGCGGAGGAAAGGACCAAAAGACTAAAAAGCGTAGTGAAATCGCCCAGCGTCTCATTTTCGCGGAACAAGCTAGCGATGGAAATAATGAAGCCAACTATGCAGCGATATCGCGACAGGAAGAATTTTCGCGGGTTTCAGCAGCAAAGGTGTACGGCATAAGAAGATGTCACGATTTCGCGACCCGTCGCGTTTTCGCGACCTGCGACAGTTTCCCGCCAAAACGCAATGTGAACGGCCCGATAAGGTTTTTTCGATTTTCGAGGATTAAATGCTTGCCAGAATTTAATGTTTTGCGGATTTCCAACGCGGTCAAGGTCGAAGAGCGCCCAGGCCACCAAAATTGAAGATTTTATTTGTTCGAAGTTGCTATTCGTGGATTGTTCTAACGGTTTCATGCACATGTTCAAAAACAAATTTAATGAAGGTGACCGTTGACGTCTAATTGCATTCAATTTTGGGTTCCTCAAGGCTGCAATTAAGGGGATCATGTTCCTAGTTTCCGTTGCATAATTGTAGATCTCAAGAAGGTCGGTGGCAAATATTAAATGCTGCAAAGAGGACGGCCCTCTATAAAAACCAATGTAAACCTCATTTGCAGGGGTTGGGAAGTTTTCTGCTAAAAGCTCGAAGTTCATTTGCAGGAATAAAAGAGTTGGCCTCTAATTTTTCCAAGCGGCTGTATGGGTGATTTTCCTTTCTGTTCTTTTTGCATTTCTAATAGCATTCATATTCCTTAATGGTTGTTGCATTTGAATTCTGCATATTGGATTTAAATACTGCTGTAAGGGTATGATTCCTGGGATGTAGGTTTGGAAGGATTTTCTGCATACGTTGTGTGAGAATTAAGTTAATACTTTCTGTTACTTGTTGTTGTTGTGCTTTGAGTTTTCTGTTGTTGTTCTCCCGATCTTATAACTTCGGCTACGGCCATATTTCCCATTTCTTTCAGCAATTTTTTAATTTCTTTCCAGCAACCCTAATCTTCAACCAAAATTTAGAATAGTAAGGGAACCAGCCCACTCTGGAGATTGGTCTGGGAGCCATTTCTTGCTTCCAGCCTTTCAATGTTGGCCGGGTCTAGGGTGCACATGTAAAAATCCTTTCCTGTGGCAGATTCGTGACCAAC
>JAQPPZ010012624.1:0-56215 GCA_028583015.1 Wollemia nobilis | reverse complement strand
TTATTCAATATTATTAAAATAGAATAATGTATCCATTATTTTCTTCCAAACATATTATGTTATGATAAAACATAACACGTCTGATTTATCCTCCAAGAGGGAAAAATTAGTGTGTGACTATTTTAATTAATATATGGTTGTTATAATTGAACGGATGCAATATTCATTGCATATCTATTGTAACTGCAAGTCTGAAATAGACTTGCCTAAATTTATAACAGAGGAAGGTTGTGCATTGTATAAATGCACAGGTCTTCCATGAGAGAAAGGAGAAAAATTTATGGAGAAATTATTCTATTTTATTTCTTGTCAAATTTATTAAGATTGCAATTCCTCTTATCTGAGCAAGCTCTACGCAGCTAGCTGGGTGGACTATTTTCAATAAATAGTCCTCCCCTATTTATTTTTGTTCTTTATTTTCTATAGATTAGTTTATTGCTTTAGTTCTTGCTTTATTTAATTTAGGTGTGTGTTTTTATTTTTGCATTTTATTTTCAGTATTTTATTTCCATCATTGTATTTTATTTATTTAAATTCTCCGCACTTAGTTTATTTAGTTTGGCTGAAATTGAAATGCACAAACATCCCCCACCAAACTAAATAAGGTACAATTAGATTTATTCCCCAACACTGCAGGCATATACTGTGTGTGACACTCATAAGTTTATGGACTTACCAGATTGATAATTTATGGAAGAGAAATGAATGTTTTTCAAGACAATTTCTACTCACCATTTACAGGTTGGTTAGAAAGTCCATTTAAAATTACCTATAAATATTTTATCTAAGAAGTACGAGTCCACCAAGGGCCCTTTTATCGGGCCAAAATAGTTGCCAGCACAATCAGAGCCAAATCCCATAGGCAACCATTTGTATTTTCTAGCTTCTCAGGTAAACGTGGGAATGAACCTGATGTACCAGATTAAGTGTATAAGTAGGAATAAATTGTGTTATTGAAAAAATTAGAAAAATCTGGCAATGAAGGATTTCTATCATATTCTCAATGGTTTCAGGAAAACAAAAAAATAGCACAACCCAGGTCTGATATAATTGAAAAATTTTAGGGATGTGTTTTTATATTGAAGTCATTACAGAATTATACCTCCAAAAGCTTAGTTTTAAATGATAATTTTTTACAAGCATAACCTTTCTTGACACATTGGTGAATTTTTAATGATGTAATTAATAGCAAGAAAAATGAAAGAGCAAAATTTAAAGAACATCTTGTTTTGGAGTATGCTCTTCACTTGCACTTGAGGCGACCTGGTGAATCAGAAACTAGCATATGTTTTCAAATACTGCTATGCCATGTTTTATCCAAGTTGTCAACCGCAGATAGTCATTTCCTAACCTACATGTTTTGCCATTATGTTGAGAAAATTTGGTTTTGAGGTCAAAGGGGGAAATTGCTCTTCTCATGCTACAACACATCAAACTAGTTGATAATGAAATTGATGATTTTTAGAAGACTAGTTTAGATGTAGGCATGGGAGAGACCCCACCTTCATTATTGCCACCAATAGCATAATGAACATTATTTACAGTGTTCATGAAAAAGAGAAAAAAAATATCTTCTATTGAAAAAGGCTCCAAGTTAAAATGCAGATAAAAAAAATGGAAGTTTTATTTTTGTTACTTGTTGGAAGAAAGTATCCTATTTCCCTAGGACCAGGTTGGTCCATAAGGGAAATGAGAAATCTCCAACCGGTCACCAAATAAAGCAAGGGAGGAGCCTAGAAGTAATCAGAAGATAAAAAAAATTATATATATATATATATAGATAATGAAAAAAAAATTAGTTAGAATTTTATTTTAACGCCTTTAGTTTAGATTTTTCTTTTATGTTTTGCAGGACATCATGAAGTACGATGTAGACAAATAAGGAGGTGTCTATGAAGATTTAGTGAATTGATATTTATACACTATATGAACTATCTCATATACCTGATCGTGTAGCATCTAATCGAGCATGTGAAAGCTAGTAGAGTTTTACCTTGGTAACATTAGCACCTGAAGGTAGGCTAAGTAACCCTGATCAAGCGAAAGGCTTCTAGTCTAAGGTGCTTATGAAACTTTGGGAAAGTTTTGTTGTAAGGTGTGTGACTGTTACAACTTGAGTAAATGATGAGAGGAGTCAAAGATGCTACACCACGTACAAAGTAGAGTATCGAGACAATGTTTGAGTAATGGTCAACGAGCTCCATTAACAATCACCTCACATTTGTGAGAGTGGATCAAACATCGTCATGGGGGAGACCCCATACCATACCAGTAGCTTGGACGAATGTTCAATCATTCGTTAAAAAAAAAAAGAGAAAGAAAAAAAAAAATGGAGGATACATGAAAAAAAAAGAAAAAAATGAAGTGAAAGACGCCTTGATCATAAATAAGGCACCTTCCGCATGAAGAAGGTGCCATACAATGGAGGCACCTTCCGTATGAAGAAGGTGCCTTCCACATCAAGAAGGCACCATACATTGGAGGCGTCTTCCACATCAAGAAGGCATCATACATTGGAGGCACCTTCCACATGAAGAAGGTGCCATACATTGGAGGTACCTTCCGCATCAGGAAGGTGTCGTACATTGAAGGCGCCTTCCACAACAAGTAGACACCTTCCACAGCAAGCAGGAACCTTGACATATAGGGTGCCTTCATCCATTTCTCGCATATGGATGGTCGATGGCACAAGGGACAAAAAAAATTATTATGCGAATCCTCCCGATGAAAAAAAAAACCGTAGAGAACATGTCTTGCTTAGCATAAAATTTGCTTTCTTATTGCTTTGCAGGAAATCATGAACCGAATGCAAGTTGCAGGCATCCTGAGAGCCAGGGCCTAACAAGCATGTAGTCATGACTCCTATTTTCCTACTTTCGTGTGTGCAGGTAATCATCCATCTGAATGCAATCAGAAGGTATCCTAAGAGCTAGGGCCTCAAGCATAGGCATGATTATTGTTTTCTAGTTTTTGTGTGTGTAGTTTCACAGGACACAACCATGAGCATGATCTATAGGCGGAGCCGGCTTAAACTAGGCCTAACAGATGTGAAATTTTGTGCCCTACAATTAGGAGTGCGACGAAGTGGAAAAGGTACTTACTTCCCACCAGGAAGAGAGTGCCTACAATTAGTCCAATACAACAATACCTTTTTCCACCTGGAGGAAGGCACCAATAAGTAATTTTATTCTCCCTTGGATGGGGGTACATGTTGTTCAGTGTGGGACCTGACGTTTGGAGGGCTGCAGACCTATTGCATAGAGGGACCTATTGCTGGTGATAAGGGCATCACCAATTTAAGCGAGGAAGAATAAAAAAATGGTAAATTATGGCTGCGATGCTAAAGTTGTTAAATCCACACCAATAGAAGAAGGAAGAACAACAACTATTAATGGTGTGGAGTAAGAAGGCAGCCGAAGAAAAAAAATAAAAATAAATAAAATAAAATCTCTAGGAGCACCAACATGAAGATGTCTCACATCACGTGCATCATATACACTAGGTTCTACGAAATTCACCCAGGTATATATACTAATTTTTTTGTTAATTATGTGTACGGTTATATTAAAAATAATCTCCATGCTAAACATCAGTAGATGCTCCCTTAAATTCTTCTTATCAAAATCTCCCATCGAAGTTCCAATGTATGACATGCCTCGAATGAAAAATATTACTACCTTGAAATGGAAAAAAAATAGAAAAATCTATGGCATTCATGTGAATAGAGTTGACCTTGTTTCATTTTTGCATCGTGAAAAGATTCAGACAGTGAATTGATTGGTGGAACAACAGAGTCACAATCTGGGATATTTAATAAAGGGAGCAATGCAGACTGATTTTTGCTAAGTTCAAGACAAGAGGAGGCTTGAATCCACAACCTAGAGAAAAAGAGTGATTGACATCATTTACGGTGCTATTGTGCTATAGAATAGCAATTCGCAACAAATTAAAAAGGAATGTGAGCGGATTGCAATCTGCTAATTTAAAGAAGAAAAAAAATATAGTGGATTTACAATCTGCTTTGACTTGCATAAACGGACGAGCAAAAGAAAATTCTAAATCTGCGTGCAATGTTGTAGCAGCACTTAATGAAAAAAAAACACAGCAGTGTTGAATGAAAAAAAAATAGTAGTCAATGGAAGAAAAACACAGCAGTGCTCAATAACAGGGCCAACAAAGAAAAAAATAGAACTACTGAAGGTCATTTTAAAAAAATGGTCATCCTACGAGAGGTATAACTTCAGATTTTGGTGCCACGAGGGCATGGCACATGTTAGGCATGGGGGGATGATGAGTCCCAAAAATGTACATTTTTATACACTATTAAGGGGCATCATTACTGGTTTAATTAGCATGTGAGATGCATTTTTATATAACTTATGCATATAATTGATAGAAAATCTGGTATTATGCTTGATTGGTGTTTTTAATGGGAATTGTGTATAAATGCAGGTTTTGCTACTAATATGGTGTTTTCAAGTCTACATCCACTTGGACCTGGCATACTTCTACTTTCAGAGACTAAGGCATGAGAGCAGATGTCTTCCTCTTCAAGGAAGGTGCCCAAAAAAAGTAGGTGCCTTCCGGATGAAGAAGGCACCCAACAGAAGTAGGCACCTTCCTATTCAAGGAAGGTGCCTAGTAGAAGTAGGCACCTTCCGGATGAATAAGGTGCCCAATAAAAGTAGGCGCCTTCCTCTTCAAGGAAGGTGCCCAATAGAAGTAGGCGCCTTCCTTATAAGGAAGGCGTCCAGTAGAAGTAGACACCTTCCTTATAAGGAAGGTTCCCAGTAGAAGTAGGCGCCTTCCTTATGAAGAAGGCGCCCAACAAAAGTAGGTGCCTTCCTCATGAAGAAGGCGCCTCCACGCCTCCATAATTTGCAAGATTGACCAAGCCAGCTTTGACCGGTTGACCAATGGGCTAAGGAGGAGGTTGCATGGGAAGAAAAAAAGGAGATATTTTATTTTATTTACTATTATTAAAATACAATGAACACTTCTATTATTTGATTGGATGGATATCTTTGTAACATGAGCATTTTTCTTTCATGCTCACGGATGAACCAAGAGCAATGATTTTTCCAGCGATCAATATGGGAAATATTCTATTTTATGCAATATTATTAAAATAGAATAATGCATCCATTATTTTCTACTAGACATATTATGTTATGATAAAACAGAATATGCTTGATTTATCCTTCAAGAGGGAAAAATTAGTGTGTGACTATTTTAATTAATATATGGTTGTTATAATTGAACGAATGTAATATTCATTGCATATCTATTGTATCTACAAGTATGAAATGGACTTGCCTAAATTTGTAACATATGAAGGTTGTGCATTGTATAAATGCACAGGTATTCCCTGAGAGAAAGGAGGAAAATTTATGGAGAAATTATTCTATTTTATTTCTTGTCAAATTTATTAAGAGTGCAATTCCTCTTATCTGAGCAAGCTCTATGCAACTAGCTGGGTGGACTATCTGCGGGAGCTTGGGCCCACTCCCTGTAGTAGTCCTCCCCTATTTATTTTTGTTCTTTATTTTTTGTAGATTAGTTTATTGCTTTAGTTCTTTCTTTATTTAATTTATGTGTGTGTTTTTATTCCACATTTTATTTTCAGCATTTTATTTCCATCATTGTATTTTATTTATTTAAATTCTCCGCACTTAGTTTATTTAGTTTAGCTGAAATTGAAATGCACAAACATACCCCATTAAACTAAATAAGGTACAATCAAATTTATTCCCCAACACTGCAGGCATATACTGTGTGTGACACTCATAAGTTTACGGACTTACTAGATTGATAATTTATGAAAGAGAAATGAATGTTTTTCAAGACATGAATTTCTGCTCACCACTCCTTTAGAATCTTGATGATCGTAAATGTTTATGAATCTTGATATATCAAGTTTAAAGGGCATGTTTTGGTATATGGAGATCAAATGCTTCTTTTATTTGTTCACCACAACATAATATTATTGTAGGTGCTCTTCCTTGAAATCTTCATTCATATTCATTGAATTTACACTTTATTTCACAATAAAGCATCCTATGAATCATCACAAAGGCTTGCACAAATATATTTTTTTGTCTATGCCTTTGTCAAAAATGTATCCCCAATTTTACATTGTGCTATCTCCCATTATATCATATTTTTTTATATATGTATGAAATAAAACCAAAATAGGAAATAAAAATACCAATATTTGTGACCTATTAGGTGATTCTGCAACTTCCCATGTTTCGTTCCCTATGAGAAAACCATGATCCTTTGGTTTCCATATTTATGTTCTCTTTATGTGGCAATGATGTCAACAATACCCTATACCATCTTATATGCCTTCAACCCTAATAATATTTGTTCAAAGTCTTGAAGTCATATATGATGAATTTGTTTTTTTAATAGGTTATATGGGATTTGAATGACCCCACTTTTATTGCATATACCATGGTATTTATGCAAATCACATAGTGGTATTACAACTGCCAATTATGCATATATCACCTTGCAAGACTTAAACTTGGTATTCCACATTGTGAGGCCATGTTTTTAACCACCTGATCTCATGTTATTTTATGTCTATATGCTTTATGAATTGCATGCTAATTGGATTTAACTTGATACTTACCATATGATATAATTTCTAATGTTACATATGAGCTAGGTGTGGGTTGAATGTGTTAGTTTGCTACAGTTTTTAATGATCCACTTGTTTTTCAGATAATAATCATGTTTATGTAGGTTCCATTATCTGCAACTTTTTATCAGTGGTCATCCTTACTGCTATTTCTATAACATGCTCTTTATTCCCCTATTACTATCATCATCAACTAAAATATTTAGGCACTAGACTCACACTGGATGTCAGATGCTTTTCTTAACAATTAATAAAGCTTTCAGAGGCTATGACTTACAATTGCTATTGTAGTTCAACCTTTCTTGGTTCAAGCTTAAATAATTTCATATGATTTAGTAATGTGTAAAACTTAGATCTAGTCAATAGCATGAATGTTGAAGCATTTGTTATTGCTCCTGGTCTTGTCAAAAATACATATTCCTTTTATATTATGTTTGAAATACTATTTCTTGTCCTTAGTCTCTTGCATCTACTTTTAAAACTTGAATACTATTTTCAAATTTTAAAAGAAATTATTTCCTCTCTTGAATTTTTCCCATTGATTTATCTTCATTGCTACCACTTTCATTGCAATCCATGGTCATTTGGCCACAAGCTTCAGGAGTCACACAAGATAATATGGAATAGGGTTCTTACTTTCTACAATTCTTAGGACATATAATTGGATTGTATGTTTAACATTTCACGGGTGGTAAGGTCGGTCAATATGTTAGTAGTATAATGTTTACACTTGAGTTGGATTATTTTTGGGATTGGCTCTTTTGTTTATACATTTCACATTCTATTATAAATGTCCTTTCTAAGAGAAAAAAATATATTTTTATATAACATTAAGAGATATGCTACTATACTGCTCTCAAAAATACATGATCACTACTAACCAAAAAGCTCAAGATCTATCTCTGGGGTTGCAACTTTTTCTATCTTAGATTATTATATTTTTCATGGAAGTCAATGAAACCTAGTGATAATACAATTGCCATTTGATCCAAAACACCAATATTTGCATCAACCATAGGGTTTTGCATATAGAAAATACCCTAAAGAAATACTGAATATGCTTAGAGGGATTAGAAAGGGTGATACAAATAAATACAGTGAGGGTGATACAAAAAAATAGTTTGTATTTGAATTGTTCACCAACACTAAAAACAATGTAGAAGGAGAAGAAATAAGTCAATCCATCAATCTTTATCCATATATAAAAAGCTATTCCATCCCTTAGATATTTAGTGGTACTATAGTTTACCAGTAGCTATTCCATCCACACAATATGTACCTTTATTTGTTGGGAGTCTTCTAATTAGTTATGGAATATTTTGATACAATCATATTATTTGTATTTGAGAATTCTATTAGATCCTATATCTGAAATATGAAACCTCTTTAAAATGCTGAAAATTCTGCAGCAAATTTTCTTTGCCATTGTAGGTACTATGTATATTTCAAGGATATGAGTTATTAGCTTCTCAAAGATCAAACTGAAAATGACTATAGAATAACCCATTTAAGGATTGTAGGTTTCTTGATATACCATCTCAGGAGGTTGCTATACTTATTTTCAATTTAGGGAGGATTATCTCACCATAAGGAATACCTTTTTAAAAAGTAGACCCTAAACAAAACCATAATTTAGTATCAGGATACATGAGGTAGTTCTTCATAACCATCAAGAAAAAATAGAGACTGCTCCTCTCATTGAAATTCACCTTCAAATGGGGATCTGGTTTATATTCAAGGTGGCCCATAAGTTTTTAACTCTGCAAAACCTACCTCTTAGCGTGATTTAACCTCTGAGATAGTTGGTTATTTGGCTATATAAAATTAGGTCCAAACTTGATGACACACTAAAACCAACATCAATTTAATCATTATGGCTACCAACTCCCAACACCTCAGAAAGAAATCCAAGATTTACTCTCTCTTCACTTTGAAAGATGATAACAAATCAAGGTTGTTGTGGGTGCTACAAAATGAGACCATAATCTTGGAAATCTCTTTGGAAATCTACAAGAAAGCTTCTAATTTATGCATTGCCATTGTAGAGCCAGAGAGTAGACTCCAACATTTCCATGAATACAAACTCATGCCCACTTCTCTCTACAAGGCAACGTCTATAGGGCTGAATATCCAAGACATCATGAAACCCCTAAAAGTACTCTGCAAGATAAATCTCCACCCGAAAGTCATTAAAACCATCAAAACCTATATGACCCTCCTCGCATGGTTAAACAAAAAAGAATAAAATATGTATATATTTACCTTTTCTTATGGAACAAGGTACTGATGATAGCCTCTCTGAGTGCAAGTCAGTTACCAGATGATAATGAGAGGAGGCAATTCAATGAAAATGGGGAAGTGATGATTCGGCTTACGAGCACATAGAAATTCATATTTTCATATCATTTAGTTGCATTATAAATTGCATATTTGTATGAGTTGACTTAGTTTGAATATTGCATGTTGGTAATAAATGTGAATTTTTTGATGGTGGTAATGATGATGGGAGCCACAATTTTAATAAGGCATATGGTTGTTTGTTTGTTGAGACATGTGTATGTGCGAATGCCTATTGTTTTGTAATGTTCCATTATTGGCTTGTGTAGTTAAGGGTGGTAGAGAAGATGTTATAATATTGAAGAGTAACCTTTGGAGGGTTTGAATATAGCTTTGAAAATGCTTAACTTTATATTTTTATTATCTTAGGGAAAAGTGATTTTATAAAGGTAGAGGAAATATAGAAAAAAAATATAATTACTTTATATCTTGCTTTTTTTATAAAGAGAGAGAAAATTATGCAAATGTATTATGGTTGTTATACTATTTTGTAATTTTATATTTTAAATAAAAGTTGTAATGATTAAAGGATAAAGTGAAGTCAAGCTTCCATGCATAGTTTTATTACTGGTGACGTGCATGGAAGTTTGGCTGAAATTGCCTCCACATAGAGGAGAGTGCATTCTCAACCATACTGCATTTGTTGAAGGCACCAAATAATTTATAACTTGATATTTATTGAGTATATATATATATAATATTACTTGAAAATCCATGAGATAATTATTTGCACTGCTAGTGAAAACTATCCTATTGTTGTTAGTAGTGGTGGTGGTAATATGAGAATGGGGCGAAACCATAATAGATCATTAAAGCATTCTATTGAAGGGAGAGGGATAAATTTTTTGAGAGGTGAACAGATAAAAGGTAACAAGTTGACAAGGATAAGGGAATAGAAAAAAGAAAGAAAAACCATAAAAAGAAGAGCTTGGAATGGAGACGTCACAAAAGAAGAGCAAATGGGGTTTGATGCCATTCTCAGAGAGTGAGTAAATAGGTTGGTTACTGTAGACACTAAAATCTGGTCAATCCGATTAAGCGACCGAGACAAGGTCCATTTGACACCTTATGGCCCCCTTGGGCAAACCTCAAAGGTTTTACAGTGGTCCTAACCACTTTTTGAAGCATTTCCCCCACTTTTGGGAAGTTTTGGGGCCTATAGGCATGGCCATCCCACCCTGGGATGGCCATAGTTCATGGTCGTCCCACCCAGGGATGGTCGTGTGTGGTCATCCCTGGGTGGGACGACCATGAGCTTTGACCCCCAAAAAGTCAAACTATGGATAAATGGCACCCAAAAAATACCATTTGCCCTACCTGTTCGACCATGCAAGGTTAAGGGCATAGAATTCTATGACATGCCTCATAAAGGAGGCCAAATTGGGAGATCCTCTTCCCCCTCCAATGCATGCCACCCTGGTGGCCAAGTGGCACCTAGTGCCCTGCATGCCCTTGCATGCCTATTTTCCCAAAGGCCTCCTTTTGGCTATAAAGTGGATTCATTTTCCACACAAATCATATGGAGAGGAGTTTTAGGATACATAGCAAAGGAGTGCTTCTAAGATTTCCCTTCACCCTTTTGTGCCTTCTTTTCCCTCAAAATCTCTACCTAGCGAAGGAGGTTTGCGAGTGAACTAGGAGGCGCATTCTGATCCCAAAACTGAATCATCTGAGTGAGTTTTCACACCAAATTAGATGAAAACACTTCCTAGGAGGTTCTTAACCAATTATTGGAGGAATTGGGGGTAAAATAAGTGCATAACTGGTGGTCGTCCCACCCCAGGATGACCCCCAGCCTATGATAGTCCCGATCGTCCCACCCAAGGATGGATGAAAATATGTGCATGTTTTTTCTTTTGTTATTTTTTAGTTATATTCTACATTTTCATATGATTCTTCTGTCAAAATTTCATGCAATTTGGATCTATATTTAGGGAGATATCATATTTTTAGTGTTTTGTAGGGTCTCACGCAGGCCTACGGTGGTCATTTGGAGAAACACCTACAACTATTATTTATTATACAAATATAACCATATGGGTTGTCTTATAATGTCCCTTTATGTATTCTGACCAAGTTTCATTTTATTTGGAGGTGTTTTGGTTCAAAAATTGCTTGCTTTGGGTTTTGCAGGTGGAGGACGGTCATTGCGATTACGACATGCCATAGGACACAATTTATACTATATTTCTTATGATATCTGCCCAAAACCCTCTATTTTACATCCCTCTACAATTTCAAGTCATTTGGAGTTGATTTGATGCATATTCTCATTACTAGCTTTTTGGTGCCTGTGGGGATTGCATGTTTTCCATCATACACACTTGCTACTTGACATTTCTGATTTCCTTGTGTGCAGGTGTAGGTGAAGGCTATACAAAGCATTGGGAAGGATCATAGGACATAAAATATCAAAGACACAAGTGATGACAGCCTTAGCCCGCCCACCTCGATTATGGGTACGAGGAAAGACATTGGATGTGCACCCGAATTCCTTGAAGGATTTGATCCTTGGGCACCCAAAACTTGTAACATTTGTATCAATAATTTGAGACCTCAAGGGGACATGTTGTAACCTATATTTTATCCACCTAATTAATAAGAAATTGATTTACTTTGCTTCATTTCTTATTATTTGCTATCTTTTCCATCTTACTTGCATGCTTCTGATTTGATGCTCATTAAACATAGAGGATAGATGCAAATTTTTATTTACCATTAGGTGCACCATTTTTCCCTAATTAAGTGGTGATCATGGTGGGACCCTATCCCTATTACTAATTTGAAGGTTTAACCTCATTTTTTGCTTGTTTTCTGTTGCAGCTGCTCCTCGGCTCGCCCTGGGATGGCCCCTGAACTACTCCTTGGCTCACCCAGGGATGGCCACACAACCATCCCACCCTAGGTAAGGCCATAGAGCCTGCAGCCATCCCACCCAAGGATGGCCACAAAATAAAGCATTTTTTGCTCAAAATCCAAAAAAACGGGTTTCTCGGGTGATAAGGTAAGTGCCTGAAACTCTGGTTTTCTGTTTACACAGATAACATCTGCTAAATTTTGGTTTTTCTCGCATCATTTGTGTGCCTAGAAAGGTTAGAAGTTAGATTTAATTTTCTCATAACACAAAATAACAAAAATAAAAAGGGAGAAAAATCAAAGAAAATCAAAGTAGCGATGCATCTCTATGGTTTGATTGCTTGTAGCCTACCCAATGGGTAGGTTAGCATCTAGGGTTTGCATCTATAAGTTACATTTGTAGGTTTCCTTTTACTTAGATTTTTTGAAAGTAAAATATCATTTTCTTGCATTTAGTGAAAGATCATTGAGTGCTTTATTGTTTACTTTCTTTAATCTTAAAAGGAACCACACACACTTGCACGTATCACAATAACATTGGTAAGGTTGGATTTCATCACCAACCCCCAATTCAGATCGGTGATATTGGATTTCACCTCCTTCCACCGGCTTGCCCCTAGATTCCTTAGATAGAATAGGGCACTCTCTCAAGATGGAATAGGTCACTAATGTTCAAACTGCCTCCCACTATTGGAAACATTATTTCAGAGTGGAAGAGCTAGGCGAACCCCCCACTAGGTTTTAAGCGGTGTACCCTAGACTCTTTTGAGAAATCATGTTTGGCACTAGTGTTCCTAGTCACCACTTTGGTTGAGTTCCCTCATTCTAATTCCAAAACAAGAACAAGAAAGCAAGAGCAAAACAACACATCTAAAACACACAAAACAACTTAGGGATTCACACCTAAAACTTAAAGGAGATAATCACATTGTTTTCTTGTGTGCTTCTTTGATCATTTGATTGTGTGTTTCTAATATTTAAAAGATATAATCATATACATCTAATCCTTAAAAGAGATAATCATATTGTCTACTTTGGGTGTTTCCTTATTGTTTGGGTAGTCAACATAAGATCCTAGATCTGGGACCAAACCCTAATTTTTCAAAATTATTTGATTTCACATCCAACGGATTGAGAATCATGCAAATCGGAGCTATAACAAAAAAGTTATTTTGGTTTTATGATTACTCTATTTTTGAAGCTAAAAATAGAGAAAAACTGCACTAAAATAGTCATAAAATGGTCTAGACAACTCCAAAAATTGCCAAATTTGTTTTGTTGTCTTAGTTAGCTCCTTCTGCACCTCTCCCATAAATTTTGAGTCCTAACTCTTCATAGTTCAAAATTTCCCAAAAATTCCTAAAAGTGGGCATTTCCCCACGGGTCCTAGTTGGCCAAATATTCCAAAAATACAAATTTTTGACCCAAAAGTTGATTTTTGGAGCCCTAGCCCATTGTGATCAGCTCATCACATTGATCATTTTGATATATAACACTTATAACCTTTTTTGGAATTCAAAATTTTCTTTAGTGTGGGTTTCCTTCAGGGTTCGCCTAGTCAGCACATTATGACAACTATGCATAGCCAAGCTCAATCACGAGCTAGTGAAGTAAAAAACTTTAGGAGAGGCCTTGAGCACCATCATTATAGGTATGAGGATCTCCTCACTCCTGCATGGAGCCCTGATAGTAGTCACCTTCGCTATTCTCCTGAGGATCTCATCATTCCTACATGACGCCCTGAAAGTCATCATGAGGTCAACTCCTCACTCAGAGGACCCGACCACCAAAGTACCTCTACTAGGAGAACATCAATGGGTTATCCACATGATCAAGTGGATTATTCGGTTAGCCAACATCGATTCCAATCCCAAACCCGATATAATCAACCTTCCAAATGGCCTAGTAGGGAGGTCTACACTCCCTCTACATCATGGTCTTCACCACCCAGGACTCCCATCCAACAAGTTTTAGCAACCCATAGTAGGCCTGTACGAAGTTCACATGCACCATCAGCCAAAATGACCATGAGCGAGCTTCTACTATAGTCCTCCAAGCATTGGGAACCTTTCATGAGGATCTTGGATTCCATTGAGGTACAACCTCATGACTCTGATGCTTTCACCAACTTTATGGAATACATACAAATGTACAAGAATCTTGTTATATCCTTTCAGAATCATGAGGTCAAACTCGTGCCTACCAATTCATCAGATCCTTCTTTGCATATCATCGCGAGTATCAATAGGATCCCCTATAAGCGAGTATTGGTTGACACAGGTTCCTCAATAAACATTATTACCACAACTTCACTAAAGCATCTCAACCTTCCATCCTCGTGCATTGTACCATCCAAGTTCACATTACAAGCATTCAACGATGCTTTATCCTCCACTGTGGGCACGATAATCCTACTTGTTGAAGTTGGACAAAATATTGTGCCTACATTGTTCTACATCTTGGAGGGTGCAAGACAGTACAACATACTACTTGGAAGGCCATGGATAAGAGACATGGAATGTGTTCCATCTATAGTGCATCAATGCATTAAATACATTGATGAAGGTAAGGTCCATGTGGTTCATGCTGACCCAGACCCTTTCAAGTATTATAAGTAGGTGGATCATCCACAGGAGCCTACAGTATCACCCAAGCATTTGGACACTAAACCCAATGACCTTATCCAGAGTCCAGATTCAACCCTACGATTAGTCGTGAAGCTACCTTCACCACCGCTAGTACCATCCTCTGTTTCTTCGAGCAAGGAAGATTCAGAAGAGCCAACTACAGAGGCTCCCATAGCTATCATCAATACATCTATAGAAGACCTTCCCACTCCTACTAACAAGGGGGAATCCATAGTTGATACGGATGAATCAGATCATATTATGCTCGAGGACACAATTCAATTGACCCATCCTAGAACTCGATGAGTGCATAGTACCCAATGTTGCATCCACACCTATCATCGAGTCGATCAAGGATCTAGGTAGTCCTCCTACCGAGTTGCCACCCATTGATAGCATTCCTGATGCACCCCCTGAACATGGGGGCCAAGTAGATCACCTTGGACAAGTTGATGAGGCAGCCATGACTTGTCCAAATGCAAATGCATCTTCTCATGAGTTTGTGGGAATGATCAATGTGATGACAGAGAGCCAAAGTCCTCTAAATCCATCTATGCCACTTGGAGACTCCATCCAACATTCCATCCATACCATAGGAGATACTATTGATGGATTCGATCACACCTACTCCATCTCACTCAACATCTCCACAAAATCAAGAGCAAGTGTACCCCCTACACCAAAGTGGGGGTAACCCAACTGCCACAGTTGAACACTCTGAGTTGGAACATGAGCATGAGCTAAATCAAGAACAAGAACATGTGGACATACTCACTAGCTCCAATCATCATGAAGCATCCACATCTGCTCAGACATTGAGGACTTTTGATCCCCCTCCATCACCTATCAGTTGCCATCCAACTTCCCCAAAAATCATCCAGTCATCATCTCCACTAGTACCACAACATATCTTGGATAGGCTAGCCAATGTGGAGTCACAAGTGAGTCACCAACACAATGATTTACAACAAATCTTGGATCGACTCACAAGCATTGAGTTACAGTTGAGTCAAACAAGTCAAGGGCAAAACCAACAACGTCACCCTAAGCGATAATTTACACCCATTTTCGAGTCCATGGACTCTTTGTTTGAGTGCCTCTTAGCGGCTAATGCGATCAATCTACCTGAGAGTCATCCTATCGATCCGAATGCACCTAAGCCCCAAGGATATCATGAAGACCTATACTGCAAGTACCATAGGTAAAAGGGGCATGACATACATATGTGCTTTAGGTTCAAACACCTAGTACATGATATGTTTGACAAGAATGAGCTTCAAATCCACAATCCACAAATTGACATAGTTCAGGATCTGTTACATACTTATGGGAGTCAAGAGGAGCAACCTAAATAGGTGATTGAGATACATACAACCTTGGCACTCATAAAATGAGTCCACCATGGTCACCTCATTTAAGACATCAATATCATACCTGGACTCCATTATCTGAGCCCATGTCAACCATATTTCACAAACTGCAAGACACAAAGGCAATCGTCTTGCCAAACATACCCATGTTCAACCCAAATAGGCCCAGATCTAAACAATATAGGGAGGATCATTCTTACCTCTATCACCGAATGAGAGGGCATGACATTCGCAATTGTCATATTTTTAGACATAGGTCTAAGATCTTATTGATAAGGAAGCTTTATCCATGAATGGGTCACTCATTTTACCCCATAGAGACATTGGCATTACCCAAAATTCCTTATCAAAATAGGGGGAGTCAATCTCTATCACTCCTCCTAGCCAAGCCAATAACATTGCATCAATCACAGTACATACTGGGGGTATCCAAGGTGTCACACCTTCCCCACTATTTACATCACAAGACATGAAGCTAACTGGGGATCCTAAAGGTATCACACCTTCCTCACTTCCTTTGATCACCACAAATGTTGGGGGTACACAAGGTACCACACCTTCCTCCTAAAATTACAAAATGATCAAAGTTACAAAAGGCTCCAAGGGTATCTACATACCGCTTGGTCATCCCAAAACTCCTAGGTGGTCTATGATCATCTAGGTGACCCCAAAAGGCTCCAAGGGTATCTACATACTGCTTGGTCATCCCATAACACCCCTAGGTAGTCTATGACCATCTAGGTGACTCTAAAAGGCTCCAAGGGTATCTACATACCGCTTGGTCAACCCATAACACTCCTAGGTGGTCTATGACCATCTAGGTGACCCTAAAATGCTCCAAGGGTATCTACAACCCGCTTGGTCAACCTAAAAGCTCCTAGGTTTGACTATTTAGACCAAAAGCTCCAAGGTGGTCTAATCTTGGTCAACCTAAACTGCTCAAGGTTTATACTTGGTCAATCCAATACCTAGGTCTATGACCATCTAGGTGACCCCAAAAGCTCCAAGGGTGTCTACAATCTGCTTGGTCAACCTAAAAATACTCCTAGGTGGTCTATGACCATCTAGGTGACCCCAAAAGGCTCCAAGGGTATCTACATACCGCTTGGTCAATCCATAAATGCTCCTAGGTGGTCTATGACCATCTAGGTCACTCCAAAATGCTCCAAGGGTATCTACAACCTACTTGGTCAACCTAAAATACTCCTAGGTGGTCTATGACCATCTAGGTCACCCAAAAAAACCTCAAAGGCATCCATAAGCCCTTTGGTCATCCCAAATGCCCCAATGGCCCCCAATAAGCCCGTTGGTCACATGTACATACATATATCAATCAAAAATTCAAAAACATCATCAAAATATCAAAAATACAAAAATATTGCATTTCATCAAGTTGCATACCATTGCATTTCATTATCGCTTGCATTAGGTATACTCATCATTGCACTTTACATTTTAGAGTTGCTCATACATGTCTAGCACTATGACTGTACACTAGTCATCATTCAAAATCAATGTTTCTCAAGTCATCATTCACATCATTCCATATTTCACTTATCATTTCCACCTACATTTCCCATTTTTCATATTTGTGTCCATTCCCTTCACCTAGCCATTTGTTCTAGAATGTCATTAGGGTTTTGGTCACTCAGCCATCTCTAGTTTTATTTTCAGATTTTGTAGAAAGCTATCATGATTTTTAGGAGGTAGAGTCTTGCTTAGATTGTACCTTGTATACATCAAATCCCAACACATTTTCACACTAATAAATCCAAGTTTTGCACAAGGAAAGATGAAACCTACGAAGTGGTCTAGGTTCCCTTAAGTGAAAAGGTTATCCTGCTCATCCCCCTATGTGAATGGTTCAAGAATGTTGAGAATTGGCAAAAGGACAAGCTCTTCCCTACCCAATTCCCCAAAATAAATAGTGGTTTTCACCACTATCCTCCAAAGCAAAATCAATAAATCAAAAGAAAAATAAATAGTGGTTATCACCACTCCCCAAATCCCTTGCTCAAAGAAAAAATTATACAAAATAAATAGTGATTTTCATCACTACATATGAGCAAGTATCCCAATAAAATTGAAGAAAAGAAGGGAGTTTGAACTTGAATCCCTGGAATTCTCAACATTCGACAAACCATTAGGTGATCCTCATTACAGGTTTGGTGGACAGCCTACCTAGCAATGGCGGTATCCTTATGCATGATGATATGTCTACCACATTAGCTTTGCGTGTGTGTAGACCAATGTTTGCATGTGGATGAGCTAGCTTTTAGTAGCCTATACTACCTAGTGGTCTAATCCTACTAAGTACAAAACCTAGGATCGTGACATTCATAGGGTGATCCTCATTCCAGGTTTGGTGGATAGCCTATCTGGAAATGGTGGTATCTTTATGCATCTCACAGGAATGAACTCACTTGCACACACAGGGATATTGAGTATCTTGGTCATCCTAGCAGATTCATACCTTGTCAAAAAGTCTTGCATGGTTAGTATATAATTTTTGACCAGTTGACTAGAGTGTTTGAGTCTCATGAAAACCTCAAAGACATCTTATAACATCCTCTCATTCATTCCATTTTATCACATTTATATCAGTTTATATTATTCATAAATCCATTACATAATCTCATGACAACATTACACATGAATTGATGAATTCTATACAGTCTATGGTGCTAACATAGTATGTCATATAGTATATACATTTCATCATCTAGATCAATACATCATCCATCTCAATATGCATCCATACATAGCATCAAATCAAATCAAAATTACAACATATGCATACATGATAGACATCCATCATCATATCATAAATCAAATAAATACATTGCATACATCTCATAAAGCAATAAATACATGATGATAAACCATATAAAATCTCATATATATCTATGTATATATATGGGATAAAAATATACATCATATTGCCCGTAGGCTACAATAAAGTGAGTCCTCAAACCCTTTGGTCAACCCTAAAAGCCCAGAGGTATCCATAAACCCTTTGGTCACCCTAAAAATCCCCAAAGGTATCCATAAACCCTTTGGTCACCCAAAAATCCCCAAAGGTATCCATAAACCCTTTGGTCAACCCAAAAATCCCCAAAGGTATCCATAAAACCTTTGGTCAAACCAAAAATACCCCAATGGCATCCATCAAGCCCATTGGTCAAATATATATACATATACATTAATCAAAAATCAAAGAAAAGGGTCCAAAACCCACCAAAAACAAGTCAAATATGATGGAATTCACTCAGGATCAAGATGGAACTCAAGTTCTTCATGGATGCATTGAAAAGTTACTACTTTAATCCCTAAGAAGGCCATTGTGGCTGGACCACCCCATGGGAATGAAGTTTTCAACTCCTTTCTTCCATGAAACATCAACAAAATCATCAAAATCCTCTCACAAATGCTCCATTTTTCAATGAGTAAAATCGAAGGAAACCCAACAAAGTCATATGTGTCAAGTGACTCATCGCTTTTATCATTGGTCATTCCCTCATCGACTCATCGCTTGAGGGGGTAGTCATACTTAACAAATTCATAATCACAATCAACAATTAAACACTCAATCATGCAAATTGTGTTCGTCCAATGAATATTTGACAAAGACAATCACGCCCCTACTTGGGGTAGCAAACAAGCAACAATTTAAATTAAGCACATAACAGGACAGATGAACCTACCTATTGGTACACCTCAAAAGTTACCAAAATACTTGGTATTCTCTAACACCTAGGGTTATAAGTCCCCTGAGCATACCTGGAAGCTGAAGAGAAACCAAGACCAATGTCTTTACTGAGTCAGAAGTAAGGATTCAAGAACGCATGCTCTTTCCATGATTGGGGTATCTAAAGTTGGTTGGGTTATTGAATAACCCTAATCAGTTAGCATTTTAGTCATCTATTTTTTCTCAACATTGTGCTACACACAATGCATCCCAAAAAGGAGCATCTGTAGACACTAAAATCTGGTCAATCCGATTAAGCGACCAAGACAAGGTCCATTTGACACCTTATGGCCCCCTTGGGCAAACCTCAGAGGTTTTACAGTGGTCCTAACCACTTTTTGAAGCATTTCCCCCACTTTTGGGAAGTTTTGGGGCCTATAGGCATGGTCGTCCCACCCTGGGATGACCATAGTTCATGGCCATCCCACCCAAGGATGACCGTGTGTGGTCATCCCTGGGTGGGACGGCCATGAGCTTTGACCCCCAAAAAGTCAAACTGTGGATAAATGGCACCCAAAAAATGCCATTTGCCTTGCCTGTTCGACCATGCAAGGTTAAGGGCATAAAATTCTATGACATGCCTCATAAAGGAGGCCAAATTGGGAGATCCTCTTCCCCCTCCAATGCATGCCACCTCGGTGGCCAAGTGGCACCTGGTGCCCTGCATGCCCTTGCATGCCTATTTTCCCAAAGGCCTCCTTTGGCTATAAAGTGGATTCATTTTCCACACAAATCATATGGATAGGAGTTTTGAGATATAGCAATGGAGTGCTACCAAGATTTCCCCTCACCCTTTTGTGCCTTCTTTTCCCTCGAAATCTCTACCTAGCGAAGGAGGTTTGCGAGTGAACTAGGAGGCACATTTTGATCCCAAAACTGAATCATTTGAGTGATTTTTCACACAAAATTCGATGACAACACTACCTAGGATGTTCTTAACCAATTATTGGAGGAATTGGGGGTAAAATAAGTGTAGAACTGGTGGTCGTCCCACCCTAGGATGGTCCCCTAGCCTGTGATAGTCCCGATCGTCCCACCCAAGTATGGATGTAAATATGTGCATGTTTTTTCTTCTATTATTTTTTAGTTAGATTCTACATTTTCATATGATGCTTCTATCAAAATTTCATGCAATTTGGATCTATATTTAGGGAGATATCACATTTTTAGTGTTTTGTAGGGTCTCACGTAGGCCTACGGTGGTCATTTGGAGAAACACCTACAACTGTTGTTTATTATACAAATATAACCATATGGGTTGTCTTAGAATGTCCCTTTATGTATTCTGACCAAGTTTCATTTTATTTGGAGGTGTTTTGGTTCAGAAATTGCTTGCTTTGGGTTTTACAGGTGGAGGACGGTCATTGCGATTACGGCATGCCATCGGACACAATTTCTGCTATATTTCTAGTGATATCTGCCCAAAACCCTCTATTTTACATCCCTCTACAATTTCAAGTCATTTGGAGTTGATTTGATGCATATTCTCATTACTAGCTTTTTGGTGCCTGTGGGGATTGCATGTTTTCCATCATACACACTTGCTACGTGACATTTCTGCTTTCCTTGTGTGTAGGTGTAGGCTATACAGCACATTGGGAAGGAGCATAGGACATCAAATATCAAAGACACAAGTGGCAGCAGCCTTAGCCCGCCCACCTCGATTGTGGGTACGAGGAAAGACACTAGATGTGCACCCGAATTCCTTGAAGGATTTGATCCTTGGGCACCCAAAACTTGTAACAGTTGTATCAATCATTTGAGCCCTCAAGGGGACATGTTGTAACCTGGATTTGATCCACCTAATTAATAATAAATCGATTTACTTTGCTTCATTTCTTGTTATTTGCTATCTTTTCCATCTTACTTGCATGCTTCCGATTTGATGCTCATTAAACATAGAGGATAGATGCAATTTGTTATTTACCATTAGGTGCACCATTTTTACCTACTTTAGTTACTCTAAATTTCATTACAATAAAAAAATTTAATATTTTCTTTATATGTGACGATGAGTTCGATGGCATGTAATAACGAAGTCGTTGGTTTGTGATGGTGTAATTGCTGGTATAACTTTGTTTGGTTTATGAAAGAATGTATGTGATAGTTGATTGTGTGACATGAGTTATTTGGAAAAACATTGTCATGATTGTTGGAAAATGAAGGCATGGTCTATAAAATATATATATATATATATATATATATATATGTGAAATATATATATATATTATTTCCACACTGTGTGTGTGTGTGTGTGTGTGTGTGTGTGTGTGTGTGTGTTTGATTCTGCGACATGGATTTATCTGGAAAAATACTATCATGATTGCTAGAAAATGAAGGCAATGGTATTATATTTTTCTTATTGAAAGCTTTGTTGTATATGAGTAATTAGCTATGGTTTGTGTGTTTTATACTAAGTGCAATGGAATGAGAACAAGTTGGATTGTTGCAGTGTGATTCAAGGTGTATTGTAAAAATTGTTATTGATTCTGCATTGACATTGTGAGCATAATTCTACCATTGGTAGAAAGTGGAAAATGAAACATTTATTTGCTTAAAATTGGAAACGTATTTTGCTGCTATTTTTAAATGAAGCAATAAGGAAACTCTTGTGTGGATATAGAGTAAGGGGATTAGATAAGTTCCAATGAATTCTATGAAAATTAAATAAAATTATGTGCATGTTAGTTGCATGAGCATGTCATGAGTCGTATCTGATCCCTAGAGGCTCCGTTGAGTTCTAGTGTAATATTAATTTTGTGAGAGAGTAGTGGGCACCGTGAAAACATCTTGAATGCAGACTATCAGTTTTAACCTACGTTGTGATAGCATCAAAACCTTATTATATTTGCAAAAACTCTTATTTGAAAAAGCATTTACAAATTATTTATGAGTGAAGATTCAATTGATAGGGTCTGTATAGTTGACCAGTGTGTTGCAGTGATAGCACCCTTCATGGCGAGAAGAGTTAGTTGTAAATGAATTTCAATTAAGAATATCTTTCTTATGAATGTGGAAATAGAAACCCAAGGAGAGAGCCCTTTGTATTTCAGAATTCATGTAACCTTATATGGATTGAGTTATTTATATTATGGCAGAATTGTATATGTAACAATGATCTAGAGATGTGTTTAAAAAATGAGTTTGATATACTTGTTCTCAAAATGATCTCTAAGTGTTACTTTTTATAGTTGTATATTCATGCATATCTAAGATATCATTTAATGTATAAATGAGAAATCTTTGATAAATGTTTAGAATATACTATTATGTTATTCAATATTATCCTGTAGGAAAATGATACCTAAGAGAGGACTGCCAAAGTTTGATTTTCTTTGACTTATTATCGACGTTATGTGTAGGTGTTCGAATAAAATTACCATGCTAGCTCTTAGGTATTAGAAGAAGATTTTATGTATAAAAAAACATGAATAGTAGCTAAGCGAGCACATCATCTGAATAAGAGATTAGACTTGTGTTAGAAGTCAGCTATCTAAGTGAGAAAAATATTCTATCCTTGAGGAACAAGTGTGACAATAGGTCTTTGGAATGATTTATTATAATCTATATTTATTATTTTGGGTAAATCTAAACTTTAGATAAATAGTAGTTCTTTATTGCAATTGGACAAATAGCAAACCTTGGCAAGAGAGTTGTTCACTATATTCTTTTTAAAATGACATTACTTCTAGAGAAAGAGGTACCAACTTAAGATATCCTAAATAATTGATGGCAAATGTATACTAAATGAAATATTAATATTCTTAGGAACTTAACTTAAAATCGAGTCTGACATCCATCCGATATTACTCGAGTGCGGAAATGCACACCACTAACTTGGGGAAACTATCGATTGGTAGAATTGATCATTGAATGACTAGGTTAGGTCAGAACAGTAAAGTGGTATGGGACAAGTTTTCTAGATTGCTTCTAAAAATGCACTGTTATAAATACCTTATCGTCAAACTTTGTCAAGTTTGGCCATAGGGTTTGGTATGGGACATATTCCTATGAGTTGCGATGGTATAGTGTGATGAATTCCAAGGTAAAGGAGTTGACATGGTTTTGACTGCTTTCATAATATAGAGAAACTCCAATTAGTCACTAAAACATGATTACGCTAGTCACCTCCACACTGACTTTAGACGAGTTGACTAGAATATCAAAGGTACAGTGTGTGAAGGTAAGGAAATATAAGCATTTCCCTCTAGGTGTTATGGACCCTAGAGTATAACCCTCACCATGGTTTTCTCCTCATGCTGGAAAATATTGATGATAAATGAGAAAATTATTACCATTAAGTGGTAAATTTATGGAATTTAGCTAATCTCGTCCACTTGGGTGATTGGCTACAACAGTCTTAAATCCAAAAGTGGTTTGTTGTACCTGTGCTATATTGTTGATATTGCAAAGAAAAAAAAAATCAAAGGATGAATTTTGATACAAAAACCTAAGATCAAACTTGTATTGATGCTTTTCTAGGCAGAGTAGTAAAACCGTGTTAAAAAAAATTAATTTGGTTTATGATTGTTTCTTTTATCAAGCAACCATGTTAGTGGGTTTTTATATATGGTATCAGAGTAGAATTGATTCTAAAGTTGTAGAACTCTGTGTGTGGCTAGAATTAATAATGATAACTAATATACTACCTATTTCACTTACAGGACCAATAGCATGAATGCTACGAGGTGAATCTTTGAGAAATCCTATGGGAGGTAGGGAGGAGGAAATCATCGATAGACCTATAAGAGGACCATGAACAAATTTAATAAACGAAGGTCTTTAACATGAAAGAAGGTAGAAAAAGGTTCATGAGATTCCTTCGAATGAAACTAATGGAGAAGGAGAGAACCTTGTATAGATGGTTAAATTGTTGCAAGAGCAAATGGAAAAATAAAGGGAAGAGATGGCCCAACAAAAAACTCAAATGGCCCAGCAACAAAAATTTATTTTCCAACAATAGTGAGTCATAGAAGACTTAGCTAGACAAAGAGAAACTAGATTAGATAGGACGGTAGAAATTCTAGGGGAACCTAAGGGATCCAGTGTTGGAAGGGTAAGAGTGAGCAAGGAATTGGATAGAAATCTCAAAAAGGTTGTAATATCCAATTTTAATGGAAAAGATGATGGAGAGTCAGCTGAAAATTGGTTAAGTGAACTAGAGTCCTACTTCTCTCTGGTGGTTCTATCTTCTGAGTCTAAAATTGCTTTGGCAATTATGAATATGATTGAAATATACCTCAACTAGTGGAAATCATACAAGAAAGGGCATGAGGTTGAGGTTGTTGACCTCAAATGGGAGGAGTTCATTAAGGAATTCAAAGATATATTTCTGATAAGATAATATTATATGGAGAAGTTTAGGGAATTCTCAAATTTGAGGCAAGAAAACATGTTAGTTCGAGAATATCACTAAAAATTCATACAACTATTAAAGTATACATCCCAATATGAAAGCAATGAGGAAATGAAAACTCAAAAATTTATTCTGGGATTACATCCTAGAATCATGATTGTGGTAAATATGCATAATCTCATCAATTTACCGGTTGCTTTTGATTTAGCAAGGAAGGAGGAAGCTAACCAGGAAATAAGAAAGGTGTTTTTCAACTACCAAAAGTTATCCAAATATGAATAGGAAAGAAGAGTCTGACCTCTTCCAAATGCACTCGATGTTAGGTGCGTTCAAGGATGTATTCCCTGAGGCACTTCTGGGGTTACCTCCTCAGAGGGAATTTGATTTTTCCATTGAGTTGTTACTTAGTGCAACATCAATCGTGAGATCATCTTATAGAATAGCTCCTATAGAGTTGCAAGAGCTAATAACATAGTTGCAGGATTTGCTTGAAAAAGGGTTAATCAAACCTAGTGTGTCACCCTGGGGAGCTCCTATTATTTTTGTTAAAAAAAAATACGGTACCTTAAGAATGTGTATAGACTATAGAATATTGAACAAGGTTACTATCAAAAATAAATATTCATTACCAATGATTGATGATTTATTTGATCAACTAAGAGGAGAAACCATATTTTCTAAAATATATTTAAGATTTAGATATCATAAATTAAGAATTTGGAAGGAAGATACTTCTAAAACAACATTTAGAACAAGGTATGGGTATTTTGAGTTTACAGTCTTAACTGTTGGGTTAACCAATGCCCCAGCCGTGTTCATGAACCTCATGAACAACGTCTTCAGAGAACAAGTGGATAATTTTGTACTTGTATTTTTTAATGATATTTTGGTTTATTCCAAAAATAAAGAAGAGCATGATTAACACATGAGAACAATGCTTGGGATTCTTAGAAAGAATTAATTGTTTAGAAAATTGTCAAAATGTGAGTTTTATACTCCACAAGTGCAATACCTTGGACGTATTGTCTCCGCTAAAGGAATTACAATGGATTCCAAGAAAATAGAGGTAATCATGGATTGACCAACACCTACTAATATCACAGAGGTGTGAAGTTTTATGGGGTTTGTAGGATATTATATACGATTTATCAAAGGATTTTTGAGAATTGCCTAGCCTATTACAAACCTTCAGAGAAAAGGGAAAATCTTCAAGTGGATAGAGCAGTATGAGGAGGATTTTCAAGTTTTAAAATTAAGGTTGATGAATGTACCAATCCTACAATTGCCCGATTTGAATAAGCAATTTATAGTTTGTACAGATGCATTGATTGAAGGGTTAGGTGGGATTTTAAACCAAGGTGATGCAGTAATTGCTCATAAGTCTAGGAAGCTCAAGAGGTACAAAGTCAATTAAGCCACTCACAAATTAGAATTGGTGGTGGTAGTACATGCCCTAAAATTTTGGTGATATTATCTTCTAGGAAAACCATTTGAGTTGAAATTAGACCATCAAAGTCTAAAGTATATATTTACTCAACCCTTATTGAATGTGAGACAATGACGTTGGCTAGGGTTCTTAGTAGAGTATGATTTTGGTATTGAGTACATTAAGGGTAAATATAATAAGGTCACTTATACTTTGAGAAGAAGAGGGTGTATAACCACAATGATAAAATGTCAATATGATTTAATATATCAAATCAAAACATGGTAAGAAAAAGATGATTTTTGTTAGTCGTGTATAGGTTTGGATGGACAAAAAGCTAACAAGAATATAGATTATGTTTTTAGGGATGATCTGCTTTATTTCAGGAATAGGTTGGCGGTACCCAAATTAGGAGGATTAAGGGAAAAAATTCTGAGGGAGGCACATAACACTCCCTACTCTATGCACCCAGGAGGTGAAAAGATGCGAGAGAATCTAAAGAAAGTATATTTTTGGCCTGGTATGAAAAAGGATATTACCAAGTATGTGGCCAAATATTTGGAATGTCAAAAGGTGAAAGCGAAACACTTGCATCCAGCTAGAAAACTATATCCACAGATGCCCACACAGAAATGGCAAGTAGTGTCAATGGATTTTATAGTGGGGCAGCCCAAAACAAGGTTCAAGCATGATGCAATTCTAGTAACTATGGATAAATTAACTAAAGTTGCACATTTTATACTAGGTAATGTACAATATGATGCAATTGTTGTAGCAAGTAAAATTTCTAGGGAAGTGGTAAGACTCTATGGCTTTCCAAAACTTATAATCTCTTATAGAGATTCCTATTTCACTTCTAATTTTTGGGAAGCTTTGCAATGAGTATTAGGGACCAAACTGAATATTAGTACCACCTATCACCTAAAAAAAATTGTTAGACTTGGAGGGTGAACCAAGTGCTTGAGGATGTGTTACGATTGTATTACATGGATCAACACATTGAGTTGGAAGACTACTTATATCTAGTAGAATTTACATATAATAATAGTTACCATGCTTCACTAGGTATGACACCTTTCGAGGTATTTTATGGGAGAAGGTGCATAATTTGCTTATCTTGGAATAATCTGGAGGATCAGGTAGTGATTGGCTCGAAAATGATAAAATAAATGGAAGAACAATTTAAAATAATTCAAAAGAAGCTAAAAGAGGTCGTAAATAACCAAAAGAACTACATGGACCTCAAAAGAACACTGAGGGAATACTCAGTGGGAGACCAAGTATTCTTAAGGGTAAATCCAACAAAAATTTCAATCAAATCTTCCAAACTTGACTCCTGATACATGGGTCCATTTGAGATCATAGACAAGATAAGCCTTGTTGCATATATATTAGCTCTATTATGAAGCTTATCCAAGATCCATAATGTCTTTCATATGTCCCTCTTTAAAAAATATATTTTAGATCCTACTCATGTTTTGGATGTTTCCAATTTGTAGATGATTAATCCATTAAGTATTGAAGTGTGACTAGTTTGTCTACTTGGTTTCTGAATGAAAAACTTAAGAAAATGAAGCATAGAGTAATATCGGGCCCAATGGGACCACTACTAAGACATAAATGCTATGTGGGAAGATGTACCAGATGTGCAATGATAATTTATTTATTTTTTTGAGTAGATAAAATATTTTTCATAAACTTTTATAAATTTTGAGATATGTGTATAAAACATGTTTGTTGAGTTACTGGGTAGAGTAGCCTATGAATGTTTTGGTATTGCTATGATACATGTTTTTAACTTCAATGGATATGTGTATTTGACTTCATTTATGACATACTATATTATGTGATTATATGGTTATCATAAACAAAATGAAGAGTTTGTCTTTATATTGACAAATGTGTTGGCAATACTTGAGTTCAAATGAGAAAGTAAATTTGATTGAGTATTACTTTGGATTTTTTTTCAAAATATTTATTTTTCTTTATCTAGCTTTAAATACAGGGACTGTGTTTATCACTAGTGGGGGAGGATGTAACAACCCTCTTCACATGGTTAAAGAAAAAATAATAAAATATGTATATATTTACCTTTTCTTGTGAAACAAGGTATTGCCAATAGTCTTTGTGAGTGTAATTCAGTTACCTAGTGTAGACACCAAAACAACACCAATCCGATTATGTGACTGCAAACACTGATCACATTGGCACACACAGCCCCAAGGGCAGCCCCCAGAGGTTAAAAAGTGGTCCTAACCACTCTCACAACAGTTTTGGAAGGTCAAAAATCATTTTGGCACCTTCAGGCACTTTGCTCAATATCCGTTCCACCCAGGGACGAATTCTAATTGGGATTCGCTCCACCCTGGGACGAATTCACAATTCGCTCCAGGGTGGGGCGAATTGCAGGTTTGACGGGCAAAAAGTCAAATCTTGACAAATGGCAGCTCGGATCCGCCACTTAACGCCTCCTTCATTTCATGGGAGCATGGGTGAGCATTTTTGAGCGTTAGAGGCTGTTACAGGGGCAGTCATGAAGCCCCTAATCAGGGAGGAATCTTCCCTCCCCTGGAAGGGCATGGCTGCCATGTGGCGCCTCTGCATGCTCATCCCAAGAGACCTCCAGGTCTATAAATTGATGAGTTTCCTCATCCCAAAATATACAGAGTAAGAGCAATTTGGAGCAACGAAGTGCTGCCATTTTATTTCCCCATACATCCTTGTGCGATTTGTGCCTTCTACATCCTTGATCTCTTTTAGAGAGGAGGTCATTGGGTGACTATTGGAAGGTCGAATCTTGAGCCCAAAACCCGACATTTGGCCATAGAATACCACCCAATTTGTCGACAACACCTTGTAAGATATTTTGGACCCATCCCAAGTGGATTGGTGCCGAAATCATGCCCCAAACGGTGGGCGGCCCGCCCGGGCGCCCCCACACTGCTGCAGGCCTAATCGTCCCTTTTAGGAACGATTGGGAATTTGTGGCAGATTTTGCTTTCTATCATTTTCATTTTTTGCATTCAATTCTATGATGCTTAGATAGGTTGTCATTTAAATTTCGTCTCATTTTGAACAATTTTGATCGTGTTTCTATATTCGTTCGCTTTTACTAACTTGCAGGTAGCATCATCAAATTCCCATTGATGGAGGTCAAATTGGGAAAATCCGACCATCTGGGTCTTCCCAAAATTCCCCCAATTAGCTAACCCCAAGTTTGTAGGTCTTTTGGAGCTCTCTAGGTAGGACATTTGGGACAGTACCTTTTCGGCATTTTGTTGCAGGTGAATTCGTCCCGCCCCGGAGCGAATTCAAATCGGTGAGGAATTTCTCGACTGTTCTTTTTGTAGTGCCCTCCTGGTGATGTCCTGATGCCCCTGTCAAATTTTTAGAGCATTTGGATTCATTTTAGTCATAGTTTAATTCATTTTTCTCATTCATTTATCGTAGGCTTGGGGATTGCATGCTTTGTTTTATCCGCAGGTGCTATTGATTATCTTTTGTTTCTTTGAACGCAGGATCAGAACATCGGAGGAGCAGCAAGGAATCAACATTCATAGACACAAGTGGCGGTGACATTTTGGTCCGCCCATCTTACATGTGGGCACGCGAAAGAAGGAAGGCTATCCATGGATGTAACCAAGAGATGGATTTAACGCTCCTCGCCCCTGAAAAGGGAGGATGCGAATTGTAACCGAGTTGTGAAATACATCAATAAAAGAGAAGGGCTGTTATTTCATTTGGGTTTCAATTCATGCTTTCTCCATTTCATGCATTTTTAATTCGTAGGATTCAGCGTTAAGTTTAGTTTCATTTTTTGCATCGTGCTTGGAGTCTTTCCTTTCTTGTTTCCGTATCCTCGTGCTTTCAGTGGCGATCACGGTGGGACCTTGTCCTCTATTTTTAAGATCAGAGATCTGATCCAAACTTGTTTGTTTTTTGCTTGCAGGTGCCGAGTTTCACACGCTGACTGTTGTTCGTTCCATCAGGAGGCGGATACAGAGCTGTAATTCGTCTTACCCAGGGACGAATGGGAATTCGCCCCACCCTGTGATGAATACAGTCCTGTAATTCATTCCCCCTCAGGATGAATTTTTGTCTGTGCAGTCTTCGGGCAGAAACTCAGAACCGGCAGATTTGGGCAGAGAAGAGGTAAGGATTCTAAACTTTTCTTGTCTATTTTTGTCTTCAGTTTTTCTATTTTAGGGTACTTGCTTGCTTAGGGAAAGTAGTTTTCCTTTACCGCTTGCTTGTTTCCATTTTGCAAAATAAAAAGAACCCCACACACCACGTGGCAACTTAAAAACCAAGGCGCTGGTCGTAAAACCCCAGCCCTTGATCAAGACCAACGGTGGATTTCATCACCACCTTGGCTTGAATTTTGCATCCATTACCCCGATCGCAACTGTTGCTAGACGTAAATCCTGACGAAAGCTGACCGAGTGTAGCTGGGGTGATTCCCAGCGCACGAGGATAAGTCTTCTATGGTAGGTGTCATAAACAGGGTGATTCCCCTTCCGTACCGCCTACGTTCCACGTACCATCTGCTCTCACGTACCTATAGTTTCCCTCACGTAAGGGCGGGTATATAGAGAGGTTGGTATATCGGCCTGGCAATGGTATATCGAAGGGGCGACCATTTTTGGGAGCCATAAGAGCCATCATTTGCATTTAAACGTTCTTTACAAAAACCTTCAAAAACAAAAAAACAAAAACAAAAACAAAAAAAAACACACTAAACCAGGTCTAGGACACACTTTCAATCTTTAAACGAGATAATCACTGCTTGTGTGTGTGTATGATCATTTCTGTTTAGTGTAGCATAAAAAAATCATAAAAAGAGATAAAAAATCTACATAGCTTGTAGGAAAGCACCACCATGGTGTACACACGTAGCCAAGCCCAATCAAGGGCGAAAGCTATGGAAAGTGTACAAGGGGGCACAAGTCGCCTCCGCTATAGCCCTAAGGACTTAGTCATACCGCCTTGGCGGCCTGACCCGCAAGAGAGTCCGCATCAGTCCATGTCAAGATGGAATTATAGGGACACCCCTTTGAGGGACACGCCCGTTCATCATAGCCCCTTTCAGGAGGAGTCCTTACACGTGGCACTCAACATAGATAAGAAGGCTCCCTTAGAAGCTCGATATGAGTGGCCACCATGCGATGAAGCGCTAGAGCGGCATAGTTTCCATGAGGAGAGGCCACATGATGATGGCATCCCTCCTTTGCCCCCCATCATTGTTAGAACCAATAGACAAAATCTAGAGCGCAAGGCTCTTCAAGCAGGGCGAGCTAACTCTGCCCGCCCCTTTCACACATATGAAAGGGAGCACGAGGAAGATGATTACATTCCTCAAGAGCAATATACAGCGTGGGGGCCATGCGCTTCCGCACCAGCTAGATACCATGATCACCCACTGAGGCCAGAGCCTCGGGTAAATGCCACCAACCTCGATAGAGGGAAGCAACCTATTGAGATCTCGGATCATCGAGACCGGGGTAAGTGCATAGGAGAGGCATCCAGGCCTCCTAGGCTCAGGATGGCAGAGCAAATTGACCTGGCAGTCGCCAGACATGCCGCCCACCAAGCATAGATCACGCGGCTTGAGCAAGACCAACAGCAGCTAGAGCATTTATATCGCCTTAGCAAAGAGCGCATTAGGTGCCAAACAGATGAGCTGCTCCATAACCCGGTGCCTGAGAGGGTCCCAACCCCTCGCACCCAAAGGGCAGAACCATATGAGAGGCGCAATCCCTTGGTGCGAGATAGGTCTCCGTGACCTTACCAAGTGCTGCCTCCGAGACCTCCTAGACCTGAGCGGGAGGCCACTCCCCGAAACAACGATGGGTACCCTCCACGGGGACCCACCCAGGGTCATAGGTCTCGTCCAGAGACTCCTCAGGAAGCTTACGAGGAGTATGAGCAAGAAGAAGAGCGGGCCGAAATGCCCTACCTAGGTGGAGGAGTTGCCATCCGGCCACCCCTTGAGAGGCCTCAAGTCTCCCACAACCCACAACGGGAGCAAACTAAAGAGGAAGAAATTAAATCCTCAGATGCATATAAAGCGCTGCTAGAGCGTTTGGAGTCTATGGAGACCAAAACTTCTGGGCCCCAAAAGCCCACTTTACGCCAACTCCGTAGTCATCCTGTGCATCCGTCCGTGCCAACACCCCCTTACCCTGAACACTTTAAGCTGCCTCAGTTGGCAACCTTTAGAGGGGAGGAGGATGCTCAAGAGCATGTGACAAGGTTCCTGAGCCAATGCTTTGGCATTCAGGACAATGATGCTTTGTTATTGAGAACATTTATAACCACATTCGTAGGCCCTACCTCGGATTGGTTTACTCAGTTACCAAAGCACAACATTAACAACTTAGATCAGTTAGTGGATGCGTTCCTCGAATGCTTCGCCTTCAATACCAAGAAGAAGGCGTCACTGAGTGACTTAGCCAGCCTCAGGCAGTATGAGGAGGAGACCATGGCGGCCTATGGGAATCGATGGAGGACATTGCTTTCGAAGCTGCCCTACCTCCCTCCTATGTCCGACCTCACTCAGATGTTCTCCAAGAGTTGTTTGAGATCGATCTCTATGCTATTGCAGCTACAACAATATGCCACCTTAGAAGAAGCTCTGGCGCAAGCCAAGATCATTGAAGAGATCAAAATATAGGATGGCGAGATAGCCAAACCTAAGAAAAAAGAGTGGACTAAAAACACTAAAGTTGGGACCACGCAACAAAAACCCGCTATGGTTAACCAAGTTGCTATCAATGTCCCTAAGCCTGCACAAGCAACACAGCCTCAAAAGGCTAACTATCAGCAGTGCCTCCTAACAACTATGATAGAGAAAATCAGAGGCAAGAATAGGGTCAGCAACGTCGCCCTAGGTGACAATTCACACCCTACACAGAGTCCAGGGACTCCTTGTTTGACCGCTTGTTAGCGGCAAACCTGATCAACCTGCCAGAGGTTCAGACTATAGATCCCAATGTGCCCAAGCCTAAGGGGTATAGAGAGGACTTGTACTACAGGTTCCATAGGCGGCAGGGACATGACCTAAATGCCTATTGGAAATTTAAGGGCTTGGTGCAAGACCTGATTGATAACAAGACACTAGCGGTGGATAATCCCGTCGCACCAAGCAATCAACAAATGGAGGTCTTCAAAGACCCCTTGCCTGCTCATGCTCCATAGGCAAAGACCCTACAAGTTAACGAGGTCACACAGAACTGCCCCATGCAGGGATATGTAGGGATGATCAGTATAGTGACTCGAAACAGGAGGTATCCGAGCACGAATGCTCCTACGGTAGCGGCAGGAGAGGTGCCAACAACTTCGCAACCACAACAACACCTTGCACAACCTCCTCCGCCTAAGCCGGTGGCCACACTTCGGACCAAACTAACTCAGAGTTTGAGGACCACCTCGGCTAGGCTCTCCATATACGAGCTTATACAACAATCTACGCCCCATCGAGAAGCTCTAATGGAGATTTTGAAAGCCATCGAGTTGCAGCCCCATGAGACAAATTCTTTCAACAACTTTGTGGGGCATGTAAAATGATGCACTGAGCCGATCATCACATTTCGAGAAGACGAATTGAGATCAGTGACTGATGACATGGCGGATCCACCCCTGCACGTTATCGCGTGGGTCAACGGGATCCCATACAAGAGGGTGTTGATAGACACTGGCTCGTACAACAACATCATCACAACTGTGGCTCTCAAACATCTGAAGTTGCCCGCATCTCACATCACAGCTTCCACCTACACTCTACGAGCATTCAATGATGCAATCTGCTCGATAGTCGGCACAATAGTCCTACCAATCCAAGTGGGACAAAAGACCATACCCACATTGTGCCACGTATTGGAGGGTGAGATGGCCTACAACATCTTGTTGGGCCGGCCATGGATCAGGGACATGAAGTGTGTCCCTTCGATAGCTCACCAATGTTTAAAGTATACATTTGAAGGGGAGGTGCATGTAGTCCCGATGGACTTGGAACCCTTCAAGTATTGTAATGCGGTGCAGCTGATGCCGCAATCGACCCTGCCATCAACGCATTTGGATTTCCAGTTAAATCCATCTAAACAGGGTCCGATTCCGTAGGCATCCCCGTTAACAAGTTCTTCAAAATCCCAGTCGGGTTCATCTTCATCGTCTGGTCCTCCACCAACGACACCATCTTTGGGGGCCAAACAGAAGGACAAAGGGAAGGAACCCCTGGAAGAGGCAAAACCTTTGGAAGAGACACTGCCATCAGTATCAACTATCTCTACTGAGGAGATGCCTAGCCGAATGGAAGTCGAGGCTCCTAGTCCACCCGACATGGAGTGGACTCAAGGAGAACTTCCATTCCCTCCCCCTCAACCGCCAATGATCACCGTTGAAATGGCCAATACGGGCCTAGGGGAGTATCTGGTGTGGAATATTGTAGCAACACCCGCACTAGAATCCATGCAGGACATGGGGAGACCTCGACTCCCCATTGGCACTATTGTTCCCCTAGGCTACCCACCGAACCAGACAAACTTTGTGTATGGGGGCCTTGATCATGGCGTTGCACCATGCACGCAAGAGGACGAAGACGAAGAGCCTTTTGCTGAAAATGTCAACTATTTGTCTAACCCAGACTTTGCTCTGAGATACCTTGGCCAATGCAATTGGCACGGATATGGGTTAGGCCGATATGAGCAAGGGATACGTGTTCTTTGCCAACCAAGATACCAAATGCCATATGACAAGTCGGGAGTAGGGTTCAACCACCCCCTACCCTTGGACATCTTGGTGGAGAACATGCAAGGCCTAGGGATAGGCAACAAGGGGGGATTGGCATCGGATCCATATGCCAACCCTAACACCACATATACATTGAGGGATTATCTCCCATTAACGACAATCAACCTTGTTGGCTCTAGTAATCCCTTCCCTTCGCTCGAGAGAGGAGAAAGCTCGAGAGCTCATTTTCAAGGAGGGTCTAGACAATGTCAAGAAGGGTCCTCGGAGGACGAGTCGGAGTATGAACCAGCGTCGTATGACCCCTTCGAATCAGATAGCGATCACTCACAGGTGATCCCCATGGATGATTATCAAGAAAGCCTCTTGACAATGTTCCCCCTGGATGCTCCCATCGAGCAAGCGCCGCTCCAAGGAAATCAAGTCCCCCCATAGAGAGCGGAACAACCTAGGTGGGACCACATTAATTTGCTCGAGCAGGATGAGCCTGTCATACCTCAAATAGTTGTCGGAGCCAACGAGGGCTTTTGGATCTCCGATAGTGATTACGAAGATGAAACATAAATGACATATCTTAATCACATGCGACAGATGCAACATCGGCACCCCTTGGAGATTAACGACATATTTGAACAATTAAACATAGTGCCAGGGCATGAGTGGTACGTAGACCCAGCGCGGTGGGACCAAGTGTTGGATCCGCTACTCTGGGCATACGAAGCATACCTTCCACCCAGAGACCCTATAGTGACATCAGTGCCGAGGGTAGACCCTGTCTTCCTATCCGCACATAGGGCCGATCCATTCGTGCCCGTCCCTCTAGAGCCAGATCCCGAGCATAGAGAGCATCTAGGATGTCCGAGTAACCACACCCATGGTAATGGAGACCAAAATCATTTCATCAACATGATCTCCATTGACTTAACCGCCCCCATCCACAATCCGGCCGATCCGACATAGTCATTGTATCTAGACATAGATGCCATAGACTGGGATCGCGTCAATTCCCCTCCATCCCCATCCGAGTACTGGCCTTTCGGTGAAATGCTCCATTTTACCCCTAGGCCAACTCAGGATATCTGCCATGCTGAAGAGGGACCCGAGGTTCCTAACGATGATCTAAACTCAGCAAATGATATCCACTTGATCCCAACTCCACATCAGTTGGAAGATGGATCCCACATGTCGATCGAGGAGATGACTGACGTAGACATCGGCTCAGATCCAATGAATCCATAGATCATCAAGCTGGGGGTAAGTTTATCCCCCGAAGAGCAAGCCGACTACATTGCCCTTCTCAAAGAGAAGAAGGAGGTTTTTGCATGGTCATACAAAGACATGTCGGGACTAGACCCACAGCTAGTCACGCATAATCTAACGCTTGATCCGATAGTCAAGCCAGTTAAGCAAAAACTACGCAAGATGCACCCAAAAGTGGCCTTAATGGTCAAAGATGAATTGCAAAAGTTGTTGGATGCATAGTTTGTCATCTGCGTGGATTATCCACCATGGCTGTCCAACATGGTGCCCATCAAGAAGCTCGATGGGAGGATTCGCATATGCACTAATTTTTGAGATCTAAACAAAGCGAGTCCTAAGGATGATTTTCCCTTGCCGAGCATCGACGCATTGGTAGATGCTACAGCGGGTCACGAAATGCTTTCCCTCATGGATGGTTTCTCGGGATACAATCAAATTTGTATCAGTCCCGAGGACCAGCTAAAAATGGCGTTCACAACGCCTTGGGGGACATTTTGTTATAAGGTCATGCCTTTTGGCCTTAAAAACGTTGGCGCCACCTACCAACGTGCCATGACATACATCTTCCATGATTACATGCACAAGACTTTGGAAGATTACATGGATGATTTGTTGGCCAAATCTCTTTTGCACCCGGATCATCTCGGTGACTTAAGCAAGATCCTCGATCGCCTCATGGAGCATAGAGTCAGACTGAATCCCAAGAAGTGCATTTTTGGCATCACATCTGGAAAGCTCTTGGGCTTCATAGTCTCAAAATGGGGCATCGAGGTGGACCCAAACAAAGTCAAGGCAATCCTTGAAATGCATCCCCCAACTACCATCAAGCAGCTCAGAAGCCTATAGGGAAAGGTCACGTCGATCAAGCGCTTCATAGCGCAGCTATCTGACAAGTGCCGACCAATGAACAAGTTGTTGCACAAGGGGGTAGCATTTCACTGGGATGACGAGTGCCAATCAACCTTCGATGACATTAAACAATACTTGGCTTCGCCGCCAGTATTGGCACCACCTAGACCAGGAGTGTCATTCTACTTATACATCTCAGCTACTGAGGTGGCACTGGGAGCCATGTTAGCCCAGAAGAATGAACTTCACAGGGAATAGGCTACTTACTATCTTAGCCGCACCCTGGTCAGCTATGAACTTAACTATGCATACGTTGAGAAACTCTGCTTGGCAGTGGTGTTTGCTACCAAAAAGTTGTGCCATTACATGTTGAGCAACAAGACGTATGTTGTGTCTAAGGAGAATCCATTGCGATACATGATGAGTCGTACTTATCATAGTAGTCGCACGGCGAAATGGATCATGTTGTTGATGGAATTTGACATAGAGTTTATTGGACAAAAATCCATAAAAGGTCAGGTCATAGCCGATCAACTAGCAGAGGCTCCTCTCGAAGACGACCAGCCTCTGACTATAGAACTACCCGATGATGGGGTCTTCCATGTCTCAGAATCACCAGATTCTGACGAGCCTGAGTCACAGGCCGACATAACCCTATTTTTTGATGGTTCTAAATGTGAGCAAGGTGGTGGCACGGGAATAGTATTCTTCACACCGTAGGGTGCTCCTATGCCCCTGTCATTTAAATTAAATTTCCCATGCACCAACAACAATGCAGAGTATGAAGCCTTGCTCATAGGTCTTCAGACAGCAATCACCATGAACATTAAATGATTGAACATCTTTGGTGATTCGTTGTTAATTGTCAACCAAGTCAAAGGGGTATTCCAATGCAAATGCCCAGTTCTGCAGGCCTACAAAGCCCTTGTGGACAAATTCCTGGCAAAGCTTGAATGGTACGACATCGAGGCACTCCCTCGGTCATCGAATCATTTTGTGGACACTATGGCCTCTTTGGGGTCGCTAATCCCATAAGACATTTCTGGTGATATGACCACCATTCAAGTCAAAACACTATCGCAATCAGCGATGGAGCGAGCAAGCTCTGATTTAATGCCAGGAATCCACTTGATCCAGATTGAGCCATCCATGGACAGGTTCTCTCAAATCCACGATCATTTGAAACACGCCAACTGGGGGTCCTTGTTCTCCCCTACTCCCCTTAATAGCAACACAACGCTATTCTTGCAAGTTCTCTCCCGCTCAGCTTTTGCTAGGGATGAACTTCGAGAGGGACTGGTTGTTCATACCATCGAGGCTTCTGATCAGCAGGATTGGTATTCACCCATCAGGGACTACCTCAAGTTAGGTAACCTCCCACTTGGATTGACGCATGTCACAAAACATGCATTCAAGTAGAAAGCGGCAAAGCATGTCTTGTTAGGAGACATTTTGTACCATCATAGCTATGAAGGGATCCTCCTTCGGTGCTTGGACCAGCAAGAGTCCACTTGGGTGATCGCCCAAGCGCACGATGGTACATGCGGTGGCCACTTCAGTGGTATGGCCATCGCAAAGCACATTCTTCGCATGGGCTATTATTGGCCATCTTTAGAGCGAGATTGTTGCGCATATGTCAAGAAGTGCGTGAAGTGTCAACACCATGCTAATTTGACACACGTACCTTCCCAGGCCTTGCAGCCGATCCAATCGGCTTGGCATTTTTTATAGTGGGGCCTAGATCTAATCGAAAAGATCTCCCCTACGTCATCAGGTCGTCACACGTTTATCATCACGGCCACAGAGTACTTCACCAAGTGGGTGGAAGCGGTTCCGCTTACCTCTACGACTGGACCCCGCATTGTGGAGTTCATTTTGCATAACATCATATGTCATTTTGGTATTCCATCCAAGATAGTCTCGGATAATGGGACGTCATTCAAGAACAAATATGTGCGTGCTTTGACCACAAAGTACAAAATTCAGCATAGTTTTTTGACACCCTATTATCCGTAGGCAAATGGGCAAGTAGAGGCGTCAAACAAAATGCTAGTTGCCATCCTTAAAAATATAGTCATAGATAATCATAAGGATTGGCACATTCAGATCCCACTTGCCCTATGGGCCTATCGCACTAGCATTCGGACACCCACTGGGGCAACTCCGTTTTTGCTCGTGTATGGCTCTAAGGCTGTCATGCCTCTCGAGTTGGAAATTCCTTCCCTGCACATATCAATGCAAGAGTTCATCGATGATGATACTGCATGGTAGGCCCGGTTAGACCAGCTTACGTTGCTTGATGAACGACGCGTTAATGCCCTCGAGCATTTACGTATCTATCAAGAGCGACTTAAGAAAGCATACAACATGAAAGTTCACTTGAGGGACTTTCAGGTCGGTGACTTGGTCTTGAAAGAAAACCAACAGAACTCTAGTCTGTCATCCCATTTAAGGGACAAATTCATGGAAAACTGGTTAGGTCCCTATGTAATTGATAGCAAAATAGGACCTGGAACATACCGGCTAGCCTCTCTTGATGGAATCAAGGAACTAGAGCCCTTGAACATCAGTCATTTGCGGCCATTCCATGCTTAGAAGAGCCATAGCCCAAACAAAAGCTCCAAGGATTTTTGTAATCGCTTGGTCAACCCAAAAAGCTCCAAGGATTTTCGTAATCGCTTGGTCAACCCAAAAATGCTCCAAGGATTTCCATAATCGCTTGGTCAACCCCAAAATGCTCCAAGGATTTTCGTAATCGCTTGGTCAACCCAAAATGCTCCAAGGATTTCCATAATCACTTGGTCAATCCCCAAAAGCTCCAAGGATTTTCGTAATCGCTTGGTCAATCCCCAAAATGCTCCAAGGATTTTCGTAATCGCTTGGTCAACCCCAAAATGCTCCAAGGATTTTCGTAATCACTTGGTCAATCCCCAAAATGCTCCAAGGATTCCCGTAATCGCTTGGTCAATCCCCAAAATGCTCCAAGGATTTTTGTAATCGCTTGGTCAATCCCAAAAAGCTCCAAGGATTTTCGTAATCGCTTGGTCAACCCAAAATGCTCCAAGGATTTCCGTAATCGCTTGGTCAACCCAAAATGCTCCAAGGATTTTCGTAATCGCTTGGTCAACCCAAAATGCTCCAAGGATTTTGGTAATCGCTTGGTCAACCCCAAACTGCTCCAAGGATTCCACCAATCGCTTGGTCAATCCCCAAAATGCTCCAAGGATTCCCGCAATCACTTGGTCAAAAACAAGAAAATTCAAAAACAATAAAATCATCAAAAATAACAAAATTTGCATCTCATTTCCATACATGGTCAAAATCGTCACAAAAATAAAGAGCTCTATTCTGCATATCATCTTCATATTCACACAAATCAATCCATCAAAAACACAAAAACATATAGCTGCATTATGCATCGCACCCACACGTTGCATATTTGTGGTCATAAAAGTCAAAGCGCCATAGACTGTCATTACTTGGAAAAACCATCATCTTCTACATTTTTCGACTTTATCAATAGCACATCGTCTATAACCGCCATTCATGTTATTCTCCCACATCATAGTCAGTTGTTTTCTAATGTATCAAGAGTTTTCGTCATTCAATCATCATTAGTTGAACTCAATTGCACACCACATAAATGAACTCAATTGCACACCACATAAATGAACTCAATTGCACACACAGGGATGTGAAATAACATGGTCCAAAACAAGTCCGATTCATACCTTGTTCAAAAATTCTTATGAGATAAAGTACAATCGTGGCTAGTTAGTTAAAACATCTGAGTCTCAGAAAACCTTAACTACCTTCGAAACCAACTTGCTATATTTTATTCTCGCCATACAAAAAAAAAAAACACATGTATACATAAAAAGCTATTCACCGCAGCCATCGCCTAGGACAAAAAGCCATAAATTTCTACACAGTCTATGGTGCGACTACCAAACATCACAAATTCAATTCATCCATTCCATTTGCATATCATATAAAACATTTGCACTCATCAAAACATGCATTCATCACTATAACTTAACATGCATACATCCATATTCGTCAATCATCATGCATAAAATAAAATCATCACATGCACATAAAAAAAATAAAGTCTGTATATATATATCATCAAAATGCTCGTAGGCTACAAATAGCTGGTCCTATGACCCCGTAATAAAACCCTAAATCTCAAACCCCCAAGCCTAAGGCGTCGGCCACCATGATCGGTGCGACAAGAACTACCCCCCATGGTGTGGGTCCTATGGGACCCCTCAGGGTGGCTATTGCTAGCCCCTACATCATGCCTGCTACCACCTCCCTCATCCAATCACCTGCGACAAGATGATGTTGACTACTAAGTACCATGTCCCTCATCTGGCATGAAAATCCACCTCCAGGGGGCTGGTAACTGCCCATCGAGGTGGATAATATCTCCCTCCAAATCCATCCGATGTCGAGACCAATCTATCTCCCATCGAGACCAATCTGTCTCCTGTCGCAACCACTTTGCCTCCCATCGATGGTAGTAAGCTACTGCATCATCACGCTGCGCCAGCTGTGTCTATAGGAGATCCCTCTCCTATTCAATGTTGGTGTCCCCATCCCCCAAGTGGTGTGTAGCAAACGTGCTATCTCGCTCTGTCAGCTGAGCTCGTAAGAGATCCCTCTCTTGCAGAGCCTCCCCCAACTCCTCATCTCGCCTTCGTAGCAGCTCTTCCAATCATGCATTCTCAGTGCACACCCCTGCATTCATTTTCTTTGCCATGATCGGATGCATAGGTGCCTCTGGAACAGCAGCCTGCTCTAGCTCCCACTGCACTAAGACGTCCTGCATCTTCGGTTGGTCCAGAGCCCCAAAATACATGCCCAAGTCGTCCACCTCCACCATGTCCGCATCCTCTCACGGAGCTCCCCAATCATCTCCTGGTGCCTCGACACCCTCCCCGCCCGCTGTTGATGCCTCTACACCTCCCAGTGGCCCCTCTCCCCACCATTACCGTAGAGTCCACCACTGATCATACTCTGTAGTAGTCCCGACATCATCCACATCTGGGACGTCGATCATCGCATCCAAATCCTCACCCAATGGCACGATGACTGGTCGATCTAGAGTCGTCTTGTCCCCCCAATGTCGATAGATCACGAGATCACCATGCAACCCCTGGCGCACCCCAAACTATTGTGTCACTCGGTTGTACGGGAAGAACTCCTGCTCGGTACCATGCCACCCAATCAGCCACCGCTCCCTGTGCACCCACTCTCCAGCCTCAGGCCAGGTTGTACAGTCCTGGTAGGGACGCCATAACACCTCCCCCAGAGCAAGCCAAGCAAAGGCATCGACATAGTGCATTACAACACCTACCCACCGCTGACTCTGTCCTTGCTCCTTCGACCGTCGCCACAAAGCCGCGTAACCTATATCCTTATTTGCCATCTCCACCCATGTCGTCCATGGTAACCCCCCTGGTCTCTCCATCACTATATACTGCCAACCCCAGCTCTGCAACAGATAGCTATAGCTGATCCCCTTTTGCCTCCGACACTGGACCTCATATAGCTCCCCATAGAGCTACACTAGCAGTGTCTATCCCCATCTCATGACCAAAGGCTCCTACATAAAACACTCCACCAGCTGATAGACCATGTCCAGTAGGTTCCACGGGAACCTTGCACCTGACGATTCAGGTAGCAGCATGTTGGAAATGAGGCCCATAAGCAATGCATGCCTCACTCCCAACACCCCCCTCTCAAACAACCATCGAACCAGAATCTTGCCCATTTGGCAGTCAATATTTTCCCTCTCCACTAGACCATCCACCCCCAACTCCTCCCCGTGCCCGAAGCAGAGTGTCAGCACCACTGTCCTCTGATCCTGCGACGTCGTCCAGATCGACAGTCCATCTATTGGAATCCTAAGAATTCGATAGACATCCTCCAAAGTGACTATAATATACCCTATTGGGAGATGGAAAGTATTAGTCTGAGGATCCCACAAGTTGATCAAGGCTATCAGGTAGGCCCGATCCCCAATCACTGGCTCCAACTGAGTCACCTGCTTGAGCCCCAGGGCTTCAAGCCACTCCCAGTCAGTCGTAGCTAGCGCCTCCTATGCTTCAGCAAAAATAGTTGGCATGCGATACTGGCTCTTCACAACCTGCAATAGACAAAAAAATAAGCACATTAGAATCATGAAAAAAAGTGTATAGATACAAATAGCACAAACACAAAACAAAATTTAATTTGTCAACCTAGGGTTTATACTCTCAAATTGATAAAGTCAAAAAAAAAAAAAACTATAATACAAGAAAATAATAAAGAGGGAGTTCACTTACTGGTCTTGCTTAAGATTCGCTGCTTGATCCGGTTCATGTACTGATGGTGGCAAAAAATTTTGGTGATGTTTCGCTTCGTAGAATTGACCTCCTCCTCAGAGCTCCAAATCGCCAGAAAAAACAAGTGCAAATGAGCCCAAAACCTAGTTTTGGCCTTTAAATAGGATTTTTGAGCCTGTAATCATTCCTCCCTAAAATGAGCACTCTGGTTAGTGCTCGTCCCACCCTGGGATGAATACTACATAGGAATTCGTCCCACCTTGGAACGAATTCAACACACAAATTTCAAAAATAGCAAAAAAATGCACAAAAATGCACCAAAAACAACAATAAACTTGTCCAATGAGAGTGCTTTTGCACTTGACATTTTGGGCATGCAAAATAGATGTCGGGGTCACAAATCCTCACTATCCTATTCCCTAAGAAGGCTATCATAGTCGGAACACTCCACGGGAAGACGGATCTTCAAGAATTTCATCCCCACACGACATCGCCAAAAGGATCAAAACCCACCCAAAAATAGCAATAGAGTTGCCGAACAAATGCGCTTTCATGCCTGACCTTCTTGGCATCCAAAATAGACATCGGGGTTATAAATCATCACCATCCTACTCCCTAATAAGGCCACCATAGCCAGACCGCTCCACAAGAAGATGAATTTTTGACAATTTCAGCTCCAGAACGACGTCGCTAAAAGGGTTAACACCCACAAAAAATAGTTCTAAATGTCAAAAAACTGCACACAATTCAAAGATAAATCTCTGAAGGCACCCTTACCTACGTCATCTTGGGTCAAGTGACTCGTACCTTTTCTCATGTAGGTCATTCCCTCATCGATTCGTCGCTTGAGGGGGTAGTCACACTTAGTCACCAATCAAAAAATACACACCCAATCATGGAACTGGCATGCATTCGAAGAATCATTGGCAAAGACAAATCACGCCCCTGCTTGGGGTAGTAAATAAGCAATAATCACAAGATGATCAATCACTTGGTATTTGTGAATCATGAACTCAAGGTTCCCATAGACAAAAGGTTGCACCCTTTGCCTATTCATGATTGATCAATGTCCAAGCTCAAGGAACACCTCACCGAAAAAGGTTAACACTTGAATTGAGTTCCTTCACTCGTCAGAAGCAAGGATTCAAGAATGCATGCCCTTTTCATACTTGGGGCATCAAAATTTGGTTAGGTTACTAAGAAACCCTAATCGTTAGTGCTTTGGTTATCTATTTTTTCTCGGCGTTGTGCCTTGCACAACACATCCCAAAAAGGGGCATCTATAGACACCAAAATAGCACCAATATGATTATGTGACTGCAAACACTGATCACATTGGCACACACAGCCCCAAGGGCAGCCCCTAGAGGTTAAAAAGTGGTCCTAACCACTCTCACAATAGTTTTGGAAGGTCATAAATCATTTTGGCAACTTCAGGCACTTTGTTCAATATTTATTCCACCCAGGGACGAATTCTAATTGGGATTCGCTCCACCCTGGGACGAATTCACAATTCGCTCCAGGGTGGGGCGAATTGCAGGTTTGACGGGTAAAAAGTCAAATATTGACAAATGGCAGCTCGAATCTGCCACTTAATGCCTCCTTCATTTCATGGGAGCATGGGCGAGCGTTTTCGAGCGTTAGAGGCTGTTATAGGGGCAGTCATGAAGCCCCTAATCAGGGAGGAATCTTCCCTCCCCTGGAAGGGCATGGCTACCATGTGGTGCCTCTGCATGCTCATCCCAAGAGACCTCCAGGTCTATAAATTGATGAGTTTCCTCATCCCAAAATATATAGAGTAAGAGCAATTTGGAGCAATGAAGTGCTACCGTTTTATTTCCCCATACATCCTTGTGTGATTTGTGCCTTCTACATCCTTGATCTCTTTTAGAGAGGAGGTCATTGGGTGACTATTGGAAGGTCGAATCTTGAGCCCAAAACCCGACATTTGGCCATAGAATACCACCCAATTTGTCGACAACACCTTGTAAGAGATTTTGGATCCATCCCAAGTGGATTGGTGCCGAAATTAGGCCCCAAATGGTGGGCGACCTGCCAGAGCGCCCCCACACTGCTGCAAGCCTAATCGTCCCTTTTAGGAAGGATTGGGAATTTGTGGTAGATTTTTATTTCTATCATTTTTGTTTTTTGCATTCAATTCTATGATGCTTATATAGTTTGTCATTTAAATTTTGTCTCATTTTGAATAATTTTGATCATGTTTCTACATTCGTTTGCTTTTACTAACTTGCAGGTAGCGTCATCAGATTCCCATTGACAGAGGTCAAATTGGGAAAATACGACCATATGGGTCTTCCCAAAATGCCCTAAATTAGCTAACCCCAAGTTTTTAGGTCTTTTGGAGCTCTCTAGGTAGGACATTTGGGATAATACCTTTTTAGCATTTTGTTGCAAGTGAATTCGTCCCGCCCCAAAGCGAATTCAAATCGGTGAGGAATTTCCTGACTATTCCTTTTGCAGTGTCCTCCTGGTGATGTCTTGATACCCCTATAAAATTTTTAGAGCATTTGGATTCATTTTAGTCATATTTTAATTCATTTTTCCCATTCATTTATTGCAGGCTTAGGGATTGCATGCTTTGTTTTATCCGCAGGTGCTATTGATTATATTTTGTTTCTTTGAACGTAGGATTGGAACATTGGAGGAGCAGCAAGGAATCAACATTCGTAGACACTAGCAGTGGCAACGTTTTGGTCCGCCCATCTTACATGTGGGCACACGAAAGAAGGAAGGCTATCCATGGATGTAACCAAGAGATGGATTTAACGCTCCTCGCCCCTAAAAAGGAAGGATGCGAATTGTAACCGAGTTGTGAAATACATCAATAAAAGAGAAGGGCTTTTATTTCATTTGGGTTTCAATTCATGCTTTCTCCATTTCATGCATTTTTAATTCGTAGGATTCAGCGTTAAGTTTCATTTCATTTTGCATTATTCTTGGAGTCTTTCCTTTCTTGTTTTCGTATCCTCGTGCTTTCACATAGGACAATGAGAGGAGGCAAGTCAGTGGAAATGGAGAAGTGATGATTCATATTGCGAGCACATGAAAAAGATAAATACAATGGGCTAAAGCAAGAAAGGATACATGGATTTAATCATGAGATAAGTCTACGGGATGGAGCAACTTTATATCATGAACTTAAGAGTGAATTGAATCTATGGGACTCAACAATCAATAAAATTAATTGAGCGGGATTTTATAAATGATAAAGAGTACCACATGCCACTAATCTAAGTTACCGGTATGTAGTACAAAGTAAACTTATAAGTAGGCTGGAACATGCTTGTTCTATGCCGCTATAAAATGCAAAGGAACTTCAGCGGGATAGAACAAATTCTCATCCACTAGATTTAACAAAGAAACTCCAGCGGGATATAACACGAACAACAAATAATAAAAATGAATTATAACCTAACTTTTCTAAGGTGGTTAACAATCATGCAGAATATTTGCTCAAAGATAAAAATACTTGAAATGTAATATTTATGCTTAACAACGAAAATACATCCACATACATTAATTTGGAAATACATCCTCATATATCTGCAACTGAACCAGTTTGCAAGATATATCCACATGGGAGTTTCTAAAGGCTACTACTTCAACAACTGGATTTGCTTTGTGCTTCTGCTATGATGCTCTTCTCTCCTCCACTCCACTCTCTTCTATCTCACCGCTCTTTTGCTCTAAGGATGACACTGATTTATATAGCTAAATACTGGAGGGATAAGGCTTATCAGCCTTCTAACAAGCATTGAATCCAACACTAAGGTTTCTAAACCATCTACAACTGCAGGTAATAATTGCGCACACTTTAAAATACGACGAACAAATTTTTGGATGATAAGATCTATCAGAAATATAATTTCTAACACTTTTGTTGTCCTTAAATCTTTATTTTCTTTTTTGAAAATATATAAAAATATTTACATACACCTAAGCTGTAAAATAAATTTTCATATATTTTAATAAACCTAAAAAATATATTAATATTTTTTCAAAATTTTAAATGACATAATAAACTTACTCAGACTTCTACAAATATCATAAACTTAAGACAATATCTTTTGAATCAATCTTCTTAAAATAATTAAAAGATTAAGACAATATAAATTATAAACTAGAACAAATTCTATTCATGCCTTTAGCTGAATCTAAAATACCCCAGGACACAAATGGTTTAAACTAAAATCTTAGCACACCTATTCCATGCAGATTAAAAAATAATAAACAATACATTCTTGGACCATGCAGTCAAAGGAAAAAAAAAACACTTTTAAAAAAGGTGTCAAGCAGGCGAGTACATACTTGGAGCTCGAGTATTCGTACAGTTTTCCTGTAGAGGAGAAGATAATGAGAGCAACATTGGCATCGCATAAGATTGATAATTCCTTCGCCTTCTTCAACAACCCTGCTCGTCTCTTCGAGAACGTGACCTGCCTGCTGGTTGCGTCCCCTATTTTCTTCATTTCTCGCTTCCTTTGCACCATCTGCTAAACACAACAACATTATCAGAGCAGAACAAAGAAGGAATCATGTTATTAATCTTCTGACATATATATTGTATGACCTTATTGTTTTAGGTTTTACTTAAAGATCTAAAATTTTAACCAGTACTATCTCCACCCTTTCAAGTGAAGCACGCGACAGACGGCATTCGCATACCAACTCAAACATAACACTGTTACTCAAAAGAACATAACATCCAAGGTTTATTAGTTCCTTTGAGAATGGGAAACGTACCTTCCTGCCTTTTTTCTGGAAATAACCCGCTCACAGCTCAGAACTCAAACCTGTGTTAACAAAGCCAGACTTCCTTGGGACGACCAACAATTTGGTGTGGTCTCGAAAAGGGCAAATCTGTGATGGAATCAATAGATCTCTGCAAAGCAGAAAGCAGAGATTGGTACCTGTGTCCAAGACTTCGACGGTGAACTCGGCGGCCCTATATGGCTATAGCTAGGGAAGCGCTAACTAGGGAAGGGCGTACCAGATTAGGAAAGGGAAAGAGGTGGGAAGTGGTGGGACTAGATATAGCAAATGGTTCGGTATTTCTATAAAATTTCAATTTTATAATGGTAAAGGTTTTAATTATAAATATTTACATTAGAAACTACGTTCTTTATCTTTCCATTTCTATTATAAAAATAGTAAGTTTACCCAATAAGTTCATTAATGAATGCTTTACTTTGTAAGATTGGTCGAGATTGATACGGTGATGTCATTATCTTACAACAACTACTGATATGATTGCTTAATTTGATATATTGATTAATAAATGGACTATGCAGATATATTAAAAAAAAAAACTAAATAGTTCTATAATTTTGTTTGTGAATGCTTTTGATTTATAAATACATATATAATCAATTAACACTAATTAAAAAGTGATGTTATCAATTAACACTAACTCATAGAGAGAAGGTAAATAATAGAAATTGAAAGCCTCAGAAGAAAACAGAAAAGAAACATGAGAAAAAGGAAAAGGATAAAAAAAAAATTAATAAAAATAAAAAGGATTAAAAAAATAATAAAAAAAACAAATGGAATTAGCTTTACGTGTTATAATCCTCCTCAACTTTGAAAGAACATATTCATGTTCTAATTTTAAAAAGTGATTCATGTATAATTGTTAAATTAGTATAATACCATTATATTGTTGTGATGTAATACAAATGGAGTATGTTTTGATTCTTAAAATAAATAAATAAAAAGGAAAAAATGAAATAAGAGAAAAATAAAATAAAAGAAAACATAAAGAAAAATGAGAAAAACAAAGAAGAAAAAGCAAAGGAAACAAATTAAAAAAGAGAGATTGAAAATGATTTCATAAAATTAAAATCAATTTTTAATTTTAACAATCTAAAAGAAAGAAATAATTATGAAATTAAATTTATTTTTAATTTTAACAACAAGAAAGAGAGCAATAATTATGAAGAAGAAAATGAGGAAGTGAAAAAGAAATGAAATATAAAGATAAGAAAATGGACTAGAAAGGGTCCCAAAAGATAGGTCAATTGGTTGTGGATGAGTGCTTGCTATTAGGCAACTCACACCACTTAAACAAGAAAGTCGTTGTGTATTTATCAAGAATGAAAAGGGTCTATATAACAACTTTAATGTAACCACGTTGATTATATTTGTTTTTATTAGCTTAGTCGGCCCAAGAGTAAAAGAGTTATGTTGTTGGAATAAATTTTCATATTTGAATCACTACATAATTCTTTTGCACACATGTTACTTAGCACTCTCTAAGTGGTTAAGAGACTTTGCACTTTCTAAATGGTTAGGATTTGTATTTATTTGAATCTAGAATTTGATTACTTATATTTTAACTTTTTGACAATGAATATAAATTTATTGTTCTTAGTGAATGTTTATTGTTGTGCATTATTGAATTTCTACTATAATTACTATATTTCTTGAATGTTTTTCATTATAATGGTACCCAAGAATCCATCATGGCTCCTTGTAGTAGTGTGACAATACGACGAAAGGGTGAACAATCGTTCCAAAACCACTATCAAACAGTTCTACTTCTTGTCGCTTGTTAATTTTTTGGGTTATCTTTCGATGCATTTTTATTCTATACTATTGTGACTTTGATGTTGTTAATTCTTTTTTTTGAACCTAATTAAAAAGAGTATCTGGTATGATGGAATCCTTGCTGGAGATATATCTGATTATGATTATCTCTTCAAGCTTATCAAAATAAGGGGTATTTTTAGTAGCACTTTTTGAGAAATTAGGTGTGTTGAGACCATTGTAAGAGACCTATCTCATTGTTATTACTTCTTTAAGTTGATCAAACTAAGGGATATTTTCATAATACTTTATCAAAAGTGCTCCCAAGGATGTTTTAGGATTTCCATTTGCCCCTAGTGTATGAAAAAAACCACTACTCCTATTGGTTCGTTGTAAATCAATTGTTAGTCTAGTAGATTTGGTATTCATAGTACTCTGTAGAAATATTTAGCTTCTAGTTCACAAGGCCTTATTTTTTCACCAAGAAGAGTTATAATTGGGATTCTAAGAATATAGTAAAGATGGAATAATTCCTATATTTTTATCTAAATATTTTGATGATTCCAAAAATTTCATTCAAGAATATAACAAAGTACAATTTGTAGTAGCATGACTTAGACGAAGCAATGGATATAGTTCCATTCAACTTATTTAAATTATGTTGCTCTAAGATGGTATGAAATGAAAGAGGATAAAATTAAGAATTCATGGGATTAGATTAGTAAGAAGGCAATCAAAAAGTACAACCCATGCCAAAAATACTCTAACTTGACAAACAAGATAATGAAGTTGGTCCAATGACCTAAAGGGAAAGTTCATGACTACTATGCACAAGCATATGATATTTGAAGGAAAGTGGAGGCCCTATTACAAAAGGAGAAATTTCCTAATTACATCATGAAGGGTGTGGATTACATACATTATAAGCATTTTATTTTAGTATAAAGGCACCAATTAGGTCAAGGGTTAAGTATGAGCAACCTATAGCTACCCCACATACAAATAAGGTTGCAAAGACACAAGAGGTGAGTCTATAGGAGGATATAGTTTTTCCAAAACAAATTATTCTAGTAGTTCATGGTCAAGTTTCACAACCAACAACAATAGTAGAAGATCTAGTTAAAAAGATAGGACAATGTGCAATCAATTCGTTGTAAGGAAAGGACACATGAATGCAACAAGTCCAATATGGAGATAAAAGTGTCAAGAGGAATATGTTTGAAGTAGTCTACTATGAGTGCAAAGAGAGAGAATTACAAAAATAGTTACCTATATAAGGCATATACTTCAAGAAGAAAGAGTGATGAGAAAAGCAAGTCTCCAATTAATATCGTTGATCTTGTTCAATATAATGAAGAAGTTGATTTCATGGAAACAAAGTGAGCTTAAGGTGGGAATCCCAATTAAAATGCTAAAATGAAGAAAGAAGACTCCAAAATGAGAAGAAAAAATTGGGAGTTTAAGGTTTTTTAATCTCAAAGCCAAGTACTATGCTCAATCATGGAGGATTTATCAAAGCAAACTGACATCATGTTTTGCTAGCTACTAGAATTATCATCAAAAAAGCAAAGACAAATACTATTATGGAGATTTATTCTCACAAACATAAATTGTTGTTATGATACCACTTGTTATGAAACTTTATTCTCATAAACATAAATTATTCACCATTATGCAAAAATATCAAATTATTCATCCACAAATGATTATACCCAATAACAAACAAAAAAAAAATATAGAGGCAGATAATACCCTTAGGGTAGGGCAACACTTATAATACTTCTTAAGAATTGAATAACTTCACAAGATCTCGTAAGATGAGAGTGCCACATAGAGAGAGCAAAGTATCATAAGCCACTTCATTGGCAAAGACAATTACAAATTATACTCAACTTGAGTGATGATTTTTATAATAATAGCATCCCTTATTTATATAACCATTCTTTAATGTTGCTTTGGAAAGGATATAATCCTAACCCTATCCGACTCATAAACCCTTATCGTACTCCTTATTATAATATATTATTAATATAATCAACCTTGGGATATGTGTGGTCCATGCCAACTATCAATAATATCAATATATAATGTAATATCATATTCATAGGTACCATACCATTTACATAAGGTATTAGATACCAGATGTAGGAAGAAGGTCAAAATAATTATGTTCGACATAGATATTGAGCAATATGCTCCACAAGTTTAATTCTTGTAAAGGTATATCTATTCCTAATGTCATGGTAGTGTTGGATTTTGAAGCGTTACTACCATAAAATAACATAGGTCCTAAATATAAAATAGCCACAATATTAAAGGTCAAGGTAATAATTATATGAGGAGAATAATATGAACAAATTAATATGTATATCAAGTCTAATATAATAATGAAATAAACATTCATTTAAATGTAAATAGCATAAATCATTCATGAACTATGCATTAATAAAACTTACAATATTAATTGATTAAAATGTATAAAAGCTTTATTCCAAACTAGTTCTCTTACAATCAGATAATATACTTCTTATTCTATGTTTCTCATGGATTATTATCTCCATGATATAGCCATAATAATTTGACTCTTCACATACTTTACTATTAATGCTCTCCATATGCCAAGTCTCATTAGTCTTGGTTTATCAACTTTCCACTTGCATACTAGATGGACACTTGACTCTATAACACTTGCATACATCTATATAACTATTACACTTCTACATGCACTCCTAATCTAGGACACTTGTGCACATCATCACATTACATATTTGCACTCTTACATACAAGAAAATTGTGTACATTCTCTCTTAAATGACACTTTTGCATTTCCTACACATTAACACTTACATATAAGGGGAAATATAAATCACACTCTAAATTATAGACTCAACCCTAATCTAATATTTATATTATACCTTGGTATTTCGAGTGATGACGATGATTTGGAAGAGGTTGAAATCAACTTGGATGACCCCCTTTGGTTAGCTAAGTCTGTTCAGTTAGTTGGTTGCCCATGGTGGGACCCTAGGAAGCCTTGAGCTGGGTCCATTGTTGGGAGGTGCCCCCTGGAGTTGCACTCATTTTCTTCCTATGCTTAGGTGGTTTCTAGAGATTCCTTGGGGGATGAGTTTCCAACGTGTAATGTTGATGGAAATTCCTTCAAGGTCATGTCCCAAAATTCACTATCAATTCCTTGTTGAGGAAAGGGTCTTGGGATTTGGTGCGCAAGTTGGCTAGTGGTCGTTCGGAGCTGGAATATCTAAGGCATTGGGTCTTGTCCAAGTGGTGTTCAAAATATTCCCTTGACCTTGCCTCACTTCCTCTCAATTTATTTCTCGTAAGGTTGTCTTGTGAGGAGGACTCAAAGAAGATTATGGAAGGTGGCCCATGGTTTTTCGAAAAGCATGACCTTTTCCTACATCCTTGGGGACCTAAATTTAACCCAGTGCTTCAGCATGTTAATGTTGTTTCAATATGGGTTTGCATTCCTAAATTCCCAACTTATCTATGGCATGAGAGTATATTTTGAGTAGTTGCATATGCTATTGGGAATTTTATCTCCTTTGATAGAGTTTCACTACCTCACTCTCTTCATCAGTTTGTGAGAATGTGTTTAATGGTTGACGTTGAGAGGAAAATCCCTTCTGTGATTGAACTTATCTCTCATTTGGGCAACTAGTCTTAATAAGTAATTTGTGAAAACAAGCCCATGGCCTGTTAATCCCGTGGTATGGGTGGGCATCACCATAGATTGTGCCCTTAGAGAAAACAAGTAAATTTTCCTTCTCAAAATATTGCTAGCTCTAATAAAGAGAAGGTGAATGAATAGAGAACTCTTGCAAAGAAAAATAGGATTTTGCATAAGAAGACTCCTTTGGATTCAAAGGGTAAAGGTGTACTCTCTTCTCAACTGACTCATCCACTTGGAGATGGCTCTTTGGGTGCTTCTCTGATTGGTGCTTCTAAGTCTCCTCTTCCCTTTGGTGCTTCGAAGCCCTCTCCCAATGGTGTTTCTAAGTCTCCTTCCAAGGGTGTTTTTAAGCTTCCTCCTCCACTCGTGGACCCATCTTCTCATAATTTGGAAGTTGTTCTGACTATGAAGGACTCTATAGTTGTCTCAAATATTCCTCTCTCTAATGCTTTCCAAGGCCTTGATTTGATTGGAATTGAGGAGAATATGGAGGTTCTTGGTTGGGAGCCATATCCTTTGAAATTGGTTTCTCCTCATAAAGATTTGATGACTTATCCAGTTGGTTGTATCTCTAGTCTGGGGGACTCTCCCAAGTGCATTATGGAGAAAGGCTCTCTTGGCCCCAAGACTCGTAGCCAACATAAAAATCCTATGAATTTTGGGTTGGAAAATAAAGTTGGTAGACCCCTATGAAAGTGGGTAGGAAAAGGGCCATGGAGGATGCTATTGCTAATGGTGGTCAAGCACGTCTAGTTATCAAGGAGGAAAATGGTGACAAAAATCTTAAGCTTGATGAGATTGTAAAAAAGCTTTCTTTTTGAATTTGCAATAAAACTGTGTTCTTGGAACACTAGAGGACTTAATAGTACCACTAAAAATTGCTTACTTGCTTCTCTAAGGAAAGAAAAATCCCCTAATATTTTATGCATTTAGGAATCTAAACTTGATGCTTCTGCTTGGGAGGAAACCCACAAAGTGGTGTGGAAAGATTCAGGTTTTATGGCTTCTGAAGCCTCTGGTTCTGTTGGTGGTCTCCTCTTCTTTTGGGACTTGTCAAAGTTTGATGGCCATGTTATTTCTTCCTCGAACAGGGTCATTAATATTATTTTTTGGTGTAAATTATCTCATAGGCAGTGGGTAATATCAAATATATATGCTCCAAATGCGTATACTGATAGATGTATATATTGGAAGCTTGTTTTAGAAATGAGGGAAACTTGTTTGCATGAGCCTTGGATGGTGGTTGGGGATTTTAAATCCCCCTTATTTCCTTCTGAGAAGCATGGTGGTAATATTGTTGATGAGCGGAGTCTTTTTTATTTTCATGAGTTTGTTAACCAGGCAAAGATTCATGATATTGATCTTTGTGGTTCTATGTTCAGCTGGAGTAATCATAGAGGAAGTAATAATCTTATTCTTTGTTGACTCGATAGGGTATTTGTTTCAAATTCTTCCTGTGACCTATTTGGAGACGCTTCCTTATCTTCCCTTCCCAGAATTGGTTTTGATCATAATCCTCTATGGTTAGAAATCCCTGAAGGTATGTTTCTGTTGTTGAATAAGTTGAAGAAACTCAGAATGAACCTCAAGTATTGGAATAAGTTTACCTTTGGTAATATCTTCTAGGAAAAGGAGCGATTGAAATCCCTTCTACTTTCGATTGAAGGTTTGATTGCTACTCATGGTTATTCTGATTAGTTGCTTTCAGAAGATAAGTCTACCCTATGTGCCCTCCATAATATTTAGGCCAAAGAAGAATTACTATGGAAATAGAAATCCAGGGAGCTTTGGTTGAAGGAAGGTGATCGTAATTCTTACTTTTTTTAGTCATCCACTTTGCGTCATCGAGGATGTAACAAAATTCATGAAATTATGAAGTTTGATGGCTCTCATTCTTTGAATATCATGGTTATTAAAATCTCTCTTATGCTCTTTGCCTGATCATGATTGGGTGGCAGAAGATAGAATGTTGGAGGCTATTCTAAGCTTGGTTTCTAAGGATATGAATTCGGCCCTCATGGCCCATTTATGTGATGACGAGATTCTTTCTATGTTGAAGTCTATGGGCCCTCTTAAAGCCCTTGGTCCTCACGGATTTACACCTGTCTTCTTCTAAAAATTTTGGCATATGTGTGGGGTGGATGTGTGCAATGTCATTCATCATTCTCAGTAGTCGAAGGTGTTTCCTAAGGCTCTGAATTAGACTTTTCTTGCACTCATTCATAAAAAGGACTATGTGGCCTCATTAAGTGATTTTAGACTGATCAGCTTATGCAATATGATGTACAAAATATTTTCCAAAGCAATGGCCATTAGATTGAAGCCCCTTCTTCCAATTTTGATTGATTAAGCATAGAGTGGTTTTGTGCCAAGGAGATAAATATTGGATGGTGTCATTGTTATCCATGAACTTTTATATTTGGTGC
>JAQPPZ010012621.1:0-55423 GCA_028583015.1 Wollemia nobilis | reverse complement strand
TAACTAGACAGACATGTGGCACATCGCCACCTGATTGATGTTGATCGAACATGACACCAGCATGTGGCACATCACCACCTAATCGATTTTGATTAGACATGACACCGACATGTGGCACATCACCACAGGACTGAGACGGACTGACTGGCCTACCCCTGGTGCCACATGGCACTGTCCAAAAGGGTAGGTGACTCTGGTCGATTGTCCGAAGGCAATCGACGATAAAGGGGAGGCCTTTGCCTTAAAAATCCCTTTGCATCCCACTATGGGATGCATGTGGGATAAAAGTCTCGAGATTTAAAAAAAACAAATTTCAAGAGTACGATGGAGAAAAGTAGCAGCGGATAGGCTGTTGTTTCGAAGAGCACGGTGGCTCGCTTGGTTAAGGTGACCGCATAGCAGCCACGAGGTCACGAGATCGAAACACGGTGCCTCCATACAAAGGTTTTTTTTTTAATATTTTTTTTAATTTTTCTAATTTTTTTTAAGTTTTAAATATATTTTTTTAGATATTTCTTTATAATTTAGTATTAATTGGTCAAAAAAATGTCAATTTTAAGCATTTTTAATTGATTTTTTTTTCCCCAATTTTCTTGATTATAAAGAATTTAATCTTAAAACATATATTTTACCTTATTGAACTTAGAAATATTTAAAATTAAACCAAATTATTTTGCACTAAAAGTTCTATAGAAAATTTGTGTTTTCTCCAACTTGGAGATAAATAGACATAGGAACAATTTTTGTTGCAAAATCTAAAGGCCTTCTTCAAACAATTTTTTTTTTGCAATACCTCCTCCAAGTCCTATAGTTTTCTCCATAATTTCTTGTCGATAAAGAGACATAGGAATTATTATTCTATTGCAAAACACATACCGTGAAGTGAATTAGGGAGCAACAAAGGTCATCTCAAATTTTTCAAAAACAACAAAATTGCTTTTGTTCTCTCCTTCAACAAAGGGGACATAAAAACATAAAATAGCAACATTATTTTTGTTGATAAAACTTGAGATACAATACCATTTTTTTTGCTCCTACATGTGACATTGTTGAAGACAAAAATTGGGTCGTGTGTCAACTAGTTATGGAAGCCTTTCAAACGCGGGTCGTGTGTCGACTTGTCTTGAAAGGAGTGCTCAAATTTTTTTTCAATTTTGTAACACATTAAGGGGGGATAGAAGTCATTTTTTTTGCTTCTATTATTTGCAAAATTGTAAAGAACAAGGGGGGATTCTATAAAATAGTAAGAAAGGTGCAATCTCGATTGTACTTGACACCTTTCTCTAAAAATTGACTTTTTACTAGGTGCATTTTCGGTTGAACCCGACACCTATAGTGATAATAATGTGGGTTGCTTTCATGTTTTGATTATTTGCACTAACACTCATGTTTCTTATGTGCACTTAAATCATTCACAAAATAACATTGGCAGAAGCATTTTTAGAAATCCATATTTCACTCAAAACGTGCTACACTTTGCATAGGTTGAACAACAGTCAATTTTACTTACCCCCTCCAAAGGTCAAAATTCAAAACACACCTTGATTAACTCTCTTTGTTTGGCTTAATTTCCTCCAAACTTCTCATCCTTCTTGAAGGGTGTTAAGGCAGGTGCCATTAAATATCCTAGAGAGAACAATCACAAGTCTATCAACCAATCCTTTTTTTTTCATTTGCTTTATCTTGTTTGGCTTAAATTCCTCAAACTTCTCATCCCTTGTTTAGGGTGTTAAGGCAGGTGCCATTAAATATCTTATAGAGATGAATTTAAAAAAAAAAACTTCCATATATTCTTTTGAGGGTATAGTGCAAGATACAACCATCTTATTCCTATCAAATTTGAAACCTAAACCATGGCCATGATACACAAGTATCTCACTGAGATCCAACTGCTCAAAGGTTCAAATTATTCAGCTTGGAAGACTAAGATGAAAGCTATCTTAACTGTAGAGGATTTGTGGTCCATAGTGGATGGAAGTGTCACTAGACCTCAATCACCTGGAGCAGATCAAAGAGAATTTGATAAAAAGGATAAAAAACTATATTTAATGATCTTGCTCGCTATTACTGATGATATCCAACCTCATATCAGTGAAGCTACGACTGGTAAGGCGGCATGGGATGCCTTAAATACCATCTATGAGGGAAAGAATCAATCAATGATTCTTAACCTCCAAACACAACTTCATACTCTACATATAAAATTAGGAGAAATAGTAGAGCTATTCCTCTACAGATTCACAAAATTGAAAACAAAACTGCTATCTTTAGGAGAGAAAGTGGAAGACCAAGTCTTGAACTCTATCATTTTGAGAGTTCTTCCTGACTCCTATCGAAATTTGATCACTTCACTACAAGTTTCTAGAAGGACAGTAAATTTTGTCGAGTTGGTAAACATGCTTCAAACAGAAGAAGCTAATCAACTCCAAAGAGATGAGGCATCCAACAATGCTCTTTTCTCAAAAATACAAGGTGGTAAGAAAAAGGGGAATCAATATAAAGGTTTTTATTCTAATCAAGAAAAGGGTAAAGCCAAAGAGATTCCGAAGAAGAAGCAGTATTGTAAGATTTGTGACAAAGACACTCATGAAACCAAAATATGTTGGTTTAAGAACAAAACGTGCAAAGGAAAACCTAAGAACAAGAACAAACAGTAAAAGGAACACAAATAAAAGAATGAAGCATCCACTTCATTTGATGATCTTTGTGCAAATTTTCAAGATCTTTCTGTTGATAGAGAGTTACCAAGAGAAGATGAGATGGAAATAGATGAGAAGAGGGTTTACTTGTCAGCATGTGATGAGAATGAAACTTTTAAAGTTGATGAAGCACTTAGACTGCCTCAGTGGAAGGCAGCTATGGATGCGTAATATAATTTGAAAGCACGAGGGTACGATAAAAAAAGGAAAAGCCAATATGTGATGCCAAACGAAACAAAAGATAATGCCAAATCCTATGAATTGAAAGTGCATGAAAGGAGAGAAGCATAAACGAATCAAAACAAAATAGGAATCCAATGTGGAAGACATCACTTTTTATTAATATGTTTTAGAACTCAGTTACAATCCATCTCCTCCATTTTTAGGGGCTAGGAGCGTTAAAAAGTGTTCTTGTCACATCCACAAATGGTATTCCTTCTTCCGCATGCCCACATGTAGAATGGGCGGACCAAACATCACCACCACTTGTGTTGATGAGTCTTGACTCCTTACTGCTCCCCTAATGTTAAGACCCTATTTTAAAAGAAATAGGAAACAGTCAGTAGCACCTGTAGATAAAATGAAACATGCAATCCCCAAGCCTATGGTTAGTGAATGAGAAAAATGAATAAAACGGTAACTGAAATAGATCCAACTGAAGTAAAAATTTTGCACGGGCATGAGGACATTACTAGGAGGGCACTGTAATTGGAACAGTTAGAAAATTAGCCATAGATTTGTATTCGCTCTGGGGCGAGACGAATAGACTTGCAACAAAGTGTCAAAAAGCACAGTCCCAAATGTCACATTTGGGAAGCTCCAAATAACCTTCAATTTTGGGGGTTAGCTAATTGGGGGTATTTTGGTAAGACCCATAAGGTCAGATTTTCCCAATTTGGCCTCTATCACCAGGAATTTGATGATGCTACCTGCAAGTTAGTAAAGGCGATAAATGATAAAAACATGATAAAAAATGCTCAAAACGATGTGAAATTTGAATGACAACCTATCTAAGTAGTATAGAATCAAATGCAAAAATAATAGAAAGGAAATTTACCATAGATTTATATTCGCTCCAGGGTGGAGTGATTAGAATTGTGATAGTTTGGGGGGCACCCGGGGGTAGGACGCCCACATTTTGGGACTTTTTTTTGGCACCAATCCACTTGGGATGGGTCCAAAACCTCTTATGGGGTGTTGTCAAAAAATTTGGTAGAATATTGTAGCCAAATGTTCAGGTTTGGGTCTAGATTGCGCTTCCAATAATCACCCAATAACCTCTCTCCAAAAGAGAGATCAAGGATGTGAAAGCACAAACAATAGGTGAGGATGTAATTTAGCAACACTTCGTTGCTCCAAAAGCTCCTCTCTATATATCGTTTTGGGTGAGAAGACTCATCAATTTATAGACCTAGGGTCTCTCTCTTTGAATGCGCATGGGAGGGCACCACTTGAGTTGCTTGTCCTATTTTGAGAGAAAATATTATTCCCTGATTTATATTTTCCTTGAATGAGGTCTCCAAAATCAAAGACATGCATGACTGAAGTCTCTCTCCTTAATTTGAAGCCTTTCCTCGCAATTACATGGCCTGAAGCTGTAGTTAACTGGCATACTTGTCGAGGTTTGACCTTTTGCCAGTCAAACCTTCTATTCGCCCCACCCTAGGACAAATGTTGCTAATCGTCCTTGGGTGAGACGAATACCAGTTTGTAATCATCCCAAGGTGGGACGAGTAGGAAGCAAAGTGCCAAAAAGGTGCCAATTTGACCTTTGACCCTCCAAACTACTGTGGGAGTGGTTAAGACCACTGTTTAACCTCTGGGGGCTACCCTAGGGGCTGTGTGTGTCAATGCGATCAGTGTTTGCAGTCACATAATCGAATTGGTGTTGTTTTGGTGTCTACAGATGCCCCTTTTTGGGAAGCATTGTGCAAGGCACAGTACTGAGCAAAAATAGATAACCAAAGCACTAATGATTAGGGTTTCTCAGTAACCTAACCAACTCTTGATGCCCCAAGTATGGAAAGGGCATGCATTCTTGAATCCTTGCTTCTAACGAGCTAAGGAACTTAATTCAAGTGTTAACCTTTTTCGATGAGGTGTTACTTGAGCTTGGACATTGATCAGTCATGAATAGGCAAAGGGCGCAACCTTTTGTCTGTGGGACCTTGAATTCATGATTCATGAATGTCAAGTGTTTGATCAGCTTGTGATTATTGCTTGTTTGCTGCCCCAATCAAGGGCATGATTGTCTTTGTCAATGATCCTTTGAATGTGTGCCATTTCCTTGATTGGGTGTGTTTTTGTTGATTGGTGACTAAGTGTGACTACCCCCTCAAGTGACGAATCAGTGAGGGAATGACCAACATGAGAAAAGTGATGAGTCGCTTGACCCAATATGACTTGTGTAAGGGTGCTTACATTTTTTTTTCGTTGAATGCTTAAAAAATTTTTGAACATTTTGACCTATTTTTGGTGGGTTTGAACCCTTTTTGTGACGCATTTTGGAGCTGAAATTGTCAAAAATTCGTCCTCCCGTGGAGCGGTCCGACTATGGTAGCCATATTAGAGAGTAGGATAGTGAAAATTTGTGACCCCAACATCTATTTTGGATGCCAAAAATGTCAGGCACAAATGCGCCTTCATTCAACAATGTTAGTGCTATTTTTTGTTGGGTTTTGACCCTTTTGGCGACGTCGTTTGGGGATGAAATTCTTGAAAATTCATCCTCTCATGGAGCGTTCTAGCTATGGTAGCATTCATAGGTAATAGGATGGTGAGGATTTGTGACCTGGATGTCTATTTTGCATGCCCATAATGTCAAGTGTAAAAGCACTCTTATTGGACAATTTTATTGCTTCTTTTTGGTGCATTTTGTGCAGTTTTTGCTATTTTTGAAATTTTTGCTCTGTAATCGTCCCTGGGTGGGACGAGTACTAGTTTAGTAATAATCCTAGGGTGGTATGAGTGCAAACCATAGCACTCTTCCCAAGGATGAATGATTACAAGATCAAAAAGTCTATTTAAGGGCCAAAACTGGGTTTTGGGCTCATTTGCATTTGTTTTTCCTAGCAATTTGGAGCTCTGAGGAGGAGGTCAATTCTGTGAAGCGAAGCGCTGCCAAATTTTTTTTGCCACCATGAGTTCACGGACTGGATCATCAAGCGGTGGAGCTGAAGCAAGACCAGTGAGTGCTCTTCCTCTTTATTGTTTGTTTGTGTTACAATTTGAAAACCGCAATTTGTTTTTGCTCTTTTGTATTTTGTTTTTCAAAGTAAAACGAAAACCCTAGTTAAATGTGTGTTGTGATGTGTGACTTTTAATTGTATGGATTCATTAAAAATTAGGTTGAAACCCTAGTGGAAACCATGTGGATTTGGCATTTGTGACAAACTAAAAGAAACCCTAGTCTAACAAAAAATCAAAACTTAGCTTAAAACCTAGGTTAACCCTAGTTAAACAAAGATCAAAAGTTAGTTTAAAACTTTTAGCTTAAAAAAACATAGTTTAGAAAACAACCTAAAAACTTTGCTTAACCCTAGTTTAACAAAGATCAAAACATAGGTTAGAAACATAGGGTAAAATGGAGCTTTAAAAACGTAGCTCAACCCTAGTTATTTTTTGTTGTTTTTGTTTGTGTTTTTATCAGTTGACCTTTAAAGTGAAACCCTAGGTACTAACAAACTGTTTTTGGAATTTTTTTTGTTTGTTTTTAATTTATCAGTGTAGAGTTAAAAACCCTAGGACTGAGAAATTATTTGTTGATTTTTTTTGTATTTTGGTGTTTAATTTATTAGTTGACCGTTAGATTTAAAAATCCTAGGAACTGACAAACCATTTTTTTGAATTTTTTTTGTTTGTTTTTAATTTATCAGTGTAGAGTTAAAAACCCTAGGACTGAGAAATTATTTTTTGAATTTTTTTGTTTGTTTGTAATTTATCAGTGTAGAGTTAAAAACCCTAGGACTAAGAAATTATTTGTTGAAATTTTTTGTGTGTTTTTAATTTATCAGTTTAGAGTTAAAAACCCTAGGAACTGAAAAATTATTTTTGAATTTTTTTGTTTGTTTGTAATTTATCAGTGTAGAGTTAAAACCCTAGGACTGAGAAATTATTTGTTGAATTTTTTTGTTTGTTTTTAATTTATTAGTTTAGAGTTAAAAACCCTAAGAACTGAAAAAAAAAATTTGAATGTTTTTACTTTTAGTTTATTAGCGTAGACGTAGAGTTAAAAAAAAACCCTAGGAACTGAAAACTGTTTTTGAATTTTTTTTTTGTTGTTTTTTAATTTGTTAGTTGAACTTAGAGTTAAAAACCCTACGACTAACAAATAGTGTTTTGAATATTTTTGTTGGTTGTACAGTGTTTTGTGCATTATTGTATATTCATGTTATTGTTGTATAGTTTTCATGGTTGTTAATGTTTTTGTTTTGTTTTCTTTCACAGGTTGTGAAGAGCCGATACCGTGTGCCCACGGTTTTTACTAAAGCATGGGAGGCACTGACTTTGGCTAACTGGGAGTGGTTTGATGTCCTTGGGCTCATGCAGGTGACTCGACTAGAGCCTGTGGTCGGGGATCGGGCCTATCTGACGGCTCTTATCAACTTGTGGGAACCCCGGACCAACACCTTCCATCTCCCAACAAGGGAGATGACGGTGACCTTGGAGGATTTCTATCGGATTCTTCAGATTTTGATAGATGTACTGTCGATTAGGATGATGCCACGGGATCAGTGGATAGTAGTGCTGACACATTTATTTAGGCATGGGGAGGAGTTGGGTGTGGACAGCCCAGTGGAGAGGGTAAAGGGCGACTGCCAGATTGGTGGCATTTTGGTTCGATGGTGGTTAGAGATGGATGTGTTGGGAGTGAGGCACGTCGTACTGATGGGCCTCATTTCCAACATGCTACTACCTGACTCTTCGGGTGCGAGGTTCCCGTGGAACCTGATGGAGGTGGTGTTCAGGTTTGTGGAGTGTCCTACGAATGCACCTATGATCATGATATGGGGATAGACTCTGCTAGCACAGCTCTATGATGAGTTGTACGAGGTTTGCTACTAGAGGTAGAAGGGGATTGGGTGTAGCTACTTATTGTAATGCTAGGCTTGGCAGCACATAGCACATAGTAGCAGATATGGTAGACTGAGAGATCGAATACGAGGCATTATGGCGGTGGTTTGAGGAGCAGGGATAGAGTTGACGATGGGCAGGTTTCGTAGGGCACTATGTTGATGCCTTCGCTAGGCTTGCTCCAGGTGAGGTGTTCTGGCGCCCCTATTGGGACTATCCAGCTTGGCCTGAGGCTGGAGAGTGGCTCCGATGGGTATGTAGGGAGCGATGGCTAATTGGTCAGCAAAGAACTGAGCAAGATTTCTTCCCTTATGGTCAGGTGACACGATAGTTTGGGGTGCACCAGGGGTTGCCTAATGAGCCCGTGATCTATCAGCATCGAGGGGACGAGGACTCTGGTCTGGCCAGTTATTACACCACTGGGTGAGGATTCAGATACAAATATTGACGTCTCAAACATGGATGACATTGGGGTTACTACTGAGTATGATTAGTGGTGGACTTTACAGCGATGGCAATGTGAGGGGCCTCTAGGGGGTGCAAAGGCGGTAGTAGTAGCGGGTGATGATGCAGAGGCATTAGGAGAGGGCTGGGGGGTTCTGCTCGAGGATGCAGATATGGTAGAGGTGGATGATTTTGGGGGGGATTTTTAGGTTTTGGATCAGTCAAAGATGTAGGACATCCTGGAGTAGTGGGAGCCAGAGCAAGCTACTATTTTAGAGATGCCAATGCCTTAGGCAGTCATGGGGGATATTGAAGCAGGGTTGCACACTGAGAATGCATGATTGGAGAGGTTGCTCTAGAGATGAGATGAGGAGCTCGAGGATGCACTACAGGAGAGGGATCTCCTATGGACATAACTGGTAGAGAGGGAGACCGCATTGGCTGCATACTGCTAGTGATATGGGGATACAAATGCTACGCGGGAGATGGATCTCCTGCAAACGCAACTGGTGGAGAGGGAGAAGGCATTGGCGCAACATGATGAGAACTTGTCGATAGTTTGTCAGTAGGAGATGGACTTGATTCGACATTGATTTGAGCTGGAGGCAGATATTATCCACCTTAGTGGGTGGATTCCTACATTTAGCGAAGGCGAATCATCGCGCCACTCGAGAGGGAGTGATACTGAGCAGTCAGCATCTTCTCGATGCAGGCGACTAGATGAGGGGGGCTCTAGTAGGCATGATGCAGGGGCTAGTAGTAGCCACCCTGAGGGGTCCTAGAGGACCCACACCATGGGGGGTAGTTCCCATCGCACCGATCCTTGTGTGATCATGGTGGTCGATGCCCTAGGCTTGGGGTTTTTGAGCTTTTGGCTTTGTTGTGAAGTCAGAGGACTGGTTTATTGTAGCCTATGGGAGTTTTTGATGATATATATATACATATGACTTTCTTTGTGTTTATACACTTTGTCATGGTTTGTTTTTCTGTTTATGCACAGTTATTTATGATTATGTATGCATGTGGTATTATGAATGCGATGTGTCTAATTAGATGATGTATGCATATGGAATGAATGAAATGAGTTGTTGATAACTTGTCGATGGCACCATAGACTGTATAAGATTTATTGGCTTGCTATACTTATGGGATGGCTTTGTGGAATGACTTTGCATGTGATAACTTTTTTTTGTATTTTTCATATTATCTGATGGTGATGTACGTAATGAAATGGTCCATGTATTTTAAAATGTAGTTAAGCTTTTCTGAGATTCAAATATTTTAACTAGCTAGCCAAGACTGTACATTTATTTTGCAAGACTTTTGAACAAGGTAAAAATCCAACTTGAGTTTAACCAAGTTATTTCACATCCTTGTGTGTGCAATTGATTTCGTTTAAGTGGTATTTGTTAGGATACCGCCAATGCCAAATAGGCTATCAAACAAACCTATACTGAGGATCACCTAATTAGCTCCACTAACTCCATTGTTGTATTTAGTAAGATTAATCCACGGGACAATCTAAGGTACCATAAGCTAGCTCATCCACATGCAAACATTGGTTTGTTCACACGCAAAGCTAATGTGATAGACATATCGTCATGTGTTTAGGATACCGCTATTGCCAGGTAGGTTGTCCACCAAACCCGTAATGAGGATCACCTAGATGGTTTTCGAATGCTAATAATTCCAGGGATTCAAGTTCAGGATTTTTATTTGCTCAATGTGTTAGGATACTTGCTCGTATACATAATGATAAAAATCACTATTTATTTTTCTCTTTGTTTTTCTTTTTGAGCAAGGATTTTGAATAGTGGTGATAACCACTGTTATTTGATTTTGCATTTGAGGTTGCAAAGTTGAGCTTATAGGTTTGTGGCTTGTGAATGGCATTGATCCTCTTGGCCTTGGGGGTGACTACCCATCCTGTTCAGGGACATGTCGTACAAATCCTTATGACTTTGGGAACCAAAGGGGATTAGGGATACGATGAAGTAAGGGCATTAATCTTTTAGGCCTTGGGGATGACTACCCATCCTTGTCAAGGGTGTGTAGTACGAATCCTTATGACTTTTGAGACCAAAGGTGATTGGATATGGTCGTGATGATGGCTTGTTGAGAGTTTTCTTTTGAATGACATTGATCGTTTTAGGCCTTGGGGATGACTACCCATCCTGTTCAGGGACATTTAGTACGAATCCTTACAACTTTTGGGACCAATGATGATTGGGATTCTTGATAGTGGTGAAAACCATTGTTTATTAGGGGGAATTGATGGGGAAGAGCGTGTCCTTTTATTAATTCTCAGCACTCTTGAACCATTCACACAGGGGGATGAGTAGGCTAATATTTCACCTATGGTATCCTAGACTGCTTTGTAGGTTTTTCTTGCATTCACACAACTTAGGAATTATTTTATGTGTTTTAAATTATGTAGGGATGTTACGTAACAAGGCGTGACCCAAGTAAAAATTTCTCGTGTAAAATTCGTTTAACTTTGTATAGTTTTTGGCTAGAAATTTAAAGACAGTTGAATGACAAAAACCCTACATACATTAGGAGACAACTAGAAATGGGAATGGTGGTATTCTGGATGTATGTGTTTATAAAATGGATTGACTATGGAAAATGATAGAATTATCGAGTAATTACAGTCTATGGTGTTTGGGACATGTATGACCAGCAAATATGCAATGTATGGATGTGATGCCTAATGCACTTATATTTTTGCATTTTGATTTTTATGAGTATGCATGGAATTGAGGTGCAATTTGTTTTGTTTATTTTTTATGATTTTACTATTTTTGTTTGTTTTTGAATATTTATTTTGACCAAGAGGTTATGGTAACCCTTGGAGCTTTTGTTTTGACAAAAGGGTTTATGGATACCTTTGGGACATTTTAGGCTAACCAAGCGACTGTGAGAATCCTTGGAGCTTTTGGTTTGACCAAAGGGATTATGGGTACCTTTGGGGCGTTTAGGGGTTGACCAAGTGATTGTGAAAATCCTTGGAGCTTTTGGGTGGGCTATAGCTCTCTAAATGTGGAATGGCCTCTAATGACTAATGTTCAAGGGTTCTAGTTCCTTGATTCCTTCAAGAGAGGCGAGTCGGTATGTTCCAGGTCCTATTTTACTATCAATCACATAAGGACCTAACCAGTTTGCCATGGACTTGTCCCTTAGATGGGACAACAAATTAGAATTTTGTTGGTTCTCTTTTAAGACCAAATTGTAAACCTGAAAGTCCCTCAGGTGAACCTTCATGTTGTATGATTTCTTAAGTTGCTCTTGATAGATACGCAAATGCTCAAAAGCATTGATGCATCGTTCATCGAGCAATGTAAGTTGGTCTAACCGGGCCTGTCGTGCAGTGTCATCATCGATGAACTCTTGCATTGATATGCATAGTGAAGGGATTTCCAACTCGAGAGGCATGACTACCTCGGAGCCATACACTAGTGAAAATAGAGTTGCCCCAGTGGGAGTCTGAATGCTAGTGTGATAAGCCCATAGGGCAAGTATGATTTGAATGTGCCAATCCTTATGACTGTCTGCGACTATCTTTAAAGGATGGTGACTAGCATTTTTTTTTATGCCTCTGCTTGCCCATTTTCCTGCGGATAATAGGGTGTTGAAAAACTGTGCTAAATTTTGTACTTTGTGGTCAAAGCGCGCACATATTTATTCTTGAATGACGTCCCATTATCCGAGATGATCTTGGATGGAATACCAAAATGACATATGATGTTATGTAAAATAAACTCTGCAATGCGGGTTCCAGTCATAGAGGTTAGCGAAATTGCTTCCACCCACTTGGTGAAGTACTATGTGGCTATTATGATGAACGTGTGATGACCCGACGATGTAGGGGAGATATTTTCGATTAGATCAAAGCCCCACTATGAAAAAGGCCAAGCCGATTGGATCGGTTGCAAAGCCTGAGAAGGTCTGTGTGTCAAATTGGCATGGTGTTGACACTTCATGCACTTCTTTACATATGCGCAACAATCTCACTCTAAATATGGCCAATAATAGCCCATGCGGAGAATGTGCTTTGCAATGGCCATACTGCTGAAGTGGCCACTGCATGTACCATCGTGGTCTTGGGTGATTGCCCAAGCAGACTCTTGTTGGTCCAAGAAACGGAGGAGGATTCCTTCATAACTCCTACAATACAAAATGTCTGCTAGCAAGACATGTTTTACCGCTTTCTGTTTAAATGATCTTTTCGCAACTTGTGTCAATCCAAGAGGGAGATTACCTAACTTAAGGTAATCCCTAATGGGTGTGTACCAATCCTGCTGATCATAAACCTCGATGGTATGAACGACCAATCCCTATTGAATTTCATCCCTAGAAAAAGCTGAGCAAAAAATAACTTGTAAAAATAGTGTTGTGTTGCTATTAAGAGGGGTCGAGGAGAACAAGGACCCCCAGTTGGCTCGAGTCAGACAATCATGGATTCGAGAGAACCTATCCTGAGATGGTTCAATCTGTATCAGGTGGATTCTTGGCATTAGGTTAGAGCTTACACGCTCCATCATGGATTGCGATAATGTTTTGACCTGAATGGTTGTTATCTCACCGAAAGGGTCTTACGGGATTAGTGACCCCAAGGAGGCCATAGTATCCACAAAATGATTCGATGATCGAGGGAGTGTCTCGATGTCACACCATTCAAGCTGTGCCAAAAATTTGTCCATAAGGGATTTGTAGGCCTACAAAACTCAGCATTTACATTGGAATACTCCTTTGACTTGATTGACAATTAACAGCGAATCACCAAAGATGTTTAAATTTTTTATGTTCATGGTGATTGTTGTCTGAAGACCTATGAGCAAGGCTTCATATTCTGCATTGTTTTTTGTGTACGAGAAGTTTAATTTAAATGATAAAGTCATTGGAACCCCTTGCGGTGTGAAGAATACAATTCCTGTGCCACCCCCTTGCTCACATTTAGAACCATCGAAGAATAGGGTCATGTCAGTCTGTGACTCAGGCTCATTAGAATCTGGCAATTCTGAAACATGGAAGACCCCATCATAAGGTAGTTCTATGGTCAAAGGCTGACCATTTTCAAGAGGAGCCTCTACCAGTTGATCGGCAATGACTTTACCTTTTATGAATTTCTATCCAATGAATTATATGTCAAACTCCATCAACAACATGATCCATTTCACCATGTGGCTACTATGATAAGTACGACTCATCATGTATCACAATGGATTCTCCTTAGAAACAACATACGTCATATTGCCGAGCATGTAGTGGCATAGCTTTTTGGTAGTAAACACCACTGCCAAGCAGAGCTTCTCAATGTATGCATAGTTAAGTTCATAACTGATCAGGGTGTGGCTAAGATAGTAAGTAACATGTTCTTTGTGTAATTCATTTTTTTGGGACAACATGGCATCAAGTGCCACCTCAGTAGCTGAGATGTATAAGTAGAACGACACTCCTGGTCTAGGTGGTGCCAATACTGGCGGCGAATCCAAGTATTTTTTAATGACGTTAAAGGCTCACTGGCACTCGTCATCCTAGTGAAATGCTACCCCCTTGTGCAATAATTTATTCATGGGTTGGCACTTGTCAGATAGTTGTGCTATGAAGCACTTGATTGACGCGACCTTTCCTTGCAGGCTTCTGAGCTGCTTGATGGTAGTTGGGGGAAGCATTTCAAGGATTACCTTGAATTTTTATGGGTCTACCTCGATTCCTTGTTTTGAGACTATGTAACCCAAGAGCTTTCTAGATGTGATGTCAAATACGCACTTCTTGGGGTTTAGTCAAACTTTATGTTCCATGAGGCGATCAAGGATCTTGCTTAAGTCATCGAGATGATCTGGGTGCAAAAGAGATTTGGCCAACAAATCATCCATGTAATCTTCCAAAGTTTTATGCATGTGATCATGGAAGATGTACATCATGGCACGTTGGTAGGTGGCACCAGCATTTTTAAGGCCAAAGGGCATGACCTTATAACAAAATGTCCCCCAAGGCATTGTGAACACCATTTTTAGTTGGTCTTCGAGATTAATACGAATTTAATTGTATCCCGAGAAACCATCCATGAGGGAAAGTATTTCATGGCCCGTTGTAGCGTCTATCAATGCATCAATGCTAGGCAAGGGAAAATCATCCTTAGGACTCGCTTTTTTTAGATCTCAAAAATCGGTGCATATGCGAATCCTTCCATCGGGCTTTTTGACAAGCACCATGTTAGACAACCATGGTGGGTAATCCACACAGATTACAAATTGTGCATCCAATAGCTTTTGTAGCTCGTATTTGACCATTAATGCTACTGTTGGATGCATATTACGTAGTTTTTGCTTTACCAATTTGACTATCGGATCAAGCGTTAGATTATGCGTGACTAGCTACGGGTCTAGTCTCGGCATGTCTTTGTAGGACCATGCAAAAACTTCCTTCTTCTCTTTGATAAGGGTAATGTATTCAGCTTGCTCTTCGAGGGATAGACTTACCCCCAGCTTTATGATTTGCAAATTCACTGGATCTGAGCCGATGTCTACGTCAGTCGTCTCCTCCACCGACATGTGGGACCCGTCCTCCAACTGGTGTGGAGTTGGGATCATGTGGATATCATTTTCTGAATTTAGATCATCATTCAGAACGTCGGGTTCCTCTTCAGCATGGAAGACATCCTGAGTCTATCCTGGGGTGAAATGGAACATCCCACTGCAATGCCAGTACTCTGATGGGGATGGCAGTGTGTCAGTGTGATCCCAATCTATGACATCTAGGTCTAGATGCAATGACCATGTTGGGTTGGCTGGATTGTGGATGGGGGCAGTTAAGTCAATGGAGATCATTTTAATGAAATTAGTTTGGTCTCCATTACTATGGGTGTGGTTACTCAGACATCATAGGTGATATTTGTGCTTCGGATCTGGCTTTGTGGGTACTGGCATAAATGGATCGGCTCTATGTGCGGATAAAAGGATAGGGTCTGCCCTAGGCACTGACAGCTCTATAGGGTCTCCAGGCAGAAGGTGCTCTTTGTATACCTAGAGTGGTGGGTGTAGTAATTGGTCCATGAAAGCATGAGGATATGGAAACAAAAAAGGAAAACTCCAAGCATGATGCAAAAACGAAACTGAACTTAACGCTAACCCTTAGAATTAAAAATGCATGAAATGGAGAAAAACATGATTTGAAGCCCAAATGAAATAACAGCCCTTCTCTTTATTGATGTATTTCATGATTTGGTTACAATTTTCATCCTCCCTTTTTAGGGGCGAGGAGCATTAAATTCATCTCTTGGTGACATCCATGGATAGCCTTCCTTCTTTCACGTGCCCACATGTAATATGGGCGGACCAAAATGTCATCGTCACTTGTGTCTGCAAATGTTGATTCCTTGCTGCTCCTCTGATGTTCTGATCCTATGTTCAAAGGAACAAGAAATAGTTAGTAGCACCTACGGATGAAACAAAACATGCAATCCCCAAGCCTATGATAAGTGAATGAGAACAATGAATTAAACTATAACTAAAATGAATCCAAATGCTCTAAAAATTTGACAGGGGTATCAGGACATCACCAGGAGGGCACTACAAAAATAATAGTCAAGAAATTTCTCACCGATTTGAATTCGCTCTGGGGTGGGACGAATTTACCTGCAACAAAATTCCGAAAAGGTACTATCCCAAATGTCCTGCCTAGAGAGCTCCAAAAGACCTGCAAACTTGGGGTTAGCTAATTGGGGGTATTTTGGGAAGACCCATATGGTTAGATTTTCCCAATTTGGCCTCCATTAATATGAATCTGATGATGCTACCTGCAAGTTAGTAAAGACAAAAAGTGATAGAACATGATAAGATTTGCTCAAAACATTACGAAATCAAAATTGCAAACTACCTAAGCAGCATAAGATGAAATGCAATATGAAAAAAATACAAAGAACAATATACCATAGATTCCTAATCATTCCTAAAAGGAACGATTAGACTCACGGCAGTGCAGGGGCACCCAAGCAGGCCGCCCATCGTTGGGACCTGATTTCGACACCAATCCACTTTGGATGGGTCCAAAATCTCTTGTAAGGTGTTGTCGGTAAATTGGGGTGGTATTATATGGCCAAATTTCAGGTTTTGGGCTCAAGATTCGACCTTCCAATGATCACCCAATGACCTCTTCTCCAAAATAGATCATGGATGTGAAAGGCACAAATCGCACAAGGATGTATGGGGAAATAAAACGGCAGCACAAGGATTACAGGCTCCAAAATCCTATTTAAAGGCCAAAACTAGGGTTTGGGCTCATTTGCACTTGTTTTTTTTTGGTGATTTGGAGCTCTAAGGAGGAGGAGGTCAATTCTACAAAGCGAAGTGCTGCCAAATTTTTTTGCCACCATGAGTGCACGAACCGGATCGAGCGGTGGACCTGAATCAAGACTACTAAGTGAATGCCCTCTTCATTAGTTTCTTGTATGATAGTTTTTAAAACTGCAAGTTATTTTTCGCATTTTGTTTTATATTTTGTGTTTAAAGTGTACAAATGAAAAAAACCTTGGTGAAATGTGTTTATTTTTTTTGGTATGACTTCACTAAAATGTAGGTTGATATCCTAGTGGAACCATGTTTGTTTGTGTTCATGTTTTTTTTTTTTTTATTCTAATGTGTTTATTTTTTTTTATTTGCAGGTTGTGAAGAGCAGGTATCGTGTGCCTACTATTTTTGCTAAAGCATGGGAGGTGCTAGCTATGGCTGACTGGGAGTGGTTTGATGCCCTGGGGCTCAAGCAGATGACTTGGTTGGAGCTAGTGATTGGGGATCGGGCCTACCTGACAACCCTAATCAACTTGTGGGATCCCCGGACTAATAATTTCCATATCCCAACAGGGGAGATGACAGTCACTTTGGAGGATTTCTATCAGATTTTTAGGATTCCAATAGACGGACTATTGATCAGGACGACACCGTGGGACCAGCGAACAGCAGTGCTGACATGCTGCTTCAGGAACGGGGAGGAGTTCGGGGTGGATGGTCCAGTGGAGAGGGCATAGATTGACTACTAGATGGGCAGGATTCTGGTTCGATGGTGGTTTGATAGGGGGTGTTGGGAGTGAGGCATGCATTGCTTATGGGCCTCATTTCCAACATGCTGCTACCTGACTCGTTAGGTGCAAGGTTCTCATGGAACTTGTTGGATGTGGTATGTCGAATGGTGGAGTTTTTTATGTAGGAGCCTTTGGTCATGATATGGGGATAGACGTTGCTGGCACAAATTTATGGGGAGCTATATGAGGTCTGTTGTCAGAGGTGAAAGGGGATCAGCTACAACTATCTACTATAGAGCTAGGGTTGGCAGCACAGTGGTGGAGAGACCAGGGGGGTTATCATGGGTGACACGGGCAGAGATGGTAGATAAGGATATAGGTTACGTGGCTCTATGGTGGTGGTCTGAGGAGCAGGGACAGAGTCGATGATGGGCAGGTGCCATAGGGCACTATGTCGATGCCTTTGCTTGGCTTGTTCTAGGGGAGGTGTCCTAGCACCCCTATCGGGACTGTCCAGTCTGGACTGAGGCTGGAGAGTGGCTCTGGTGGGTACGCAAGGAGCAGTGGCTGATTGGGTGGTATGGGACCGAGTAGGATTTCTTCCTGTACAGTTGGGTGACATAACAATTTGGGGTGTGCCAGGGGTTTCCTGGTGAGCCTGTGGTCTATCGACGTTGAGGGGACGAGAGGACTCTGGATCGACTGGTCATCATGTCATTGGGCAAGGATTCGAATGTAGTGATCGACATCCTGAACATGGATGATGTCGAGACTACTACAGAGTATGATCAGTGGTGGATACTATGGTGATGGCTAGGAGAGGGGCCACTGGGAGCTGCAGATGCAGTAGCAGTGGGCAGGGAGGGTACCGAGGTGCCAGGAGATGATTGGGGAGCTCCACTCGAGGAGGCAAACATGGTGGAGGTAGATGATACGGATATGGATCTTGGGGTTTCGAATCATTCGGAGATGCAGGACGTCACAGATCAATGGGAGCCCAAGCAAGCTATTGTTCTAGAGATGCCCATGCCTTCGAGATATTCAAAGGACATGGAGTCAGGGTTACACGCTGAGAATGTATGATTGGAGAGGTTGTTGTAGAGGTGAGATGAGGAGCTAGGGGAGGCTCTGCAAGAGAGAGATCTCTTACGGGTTTAGTTAGAGGAGTGATAGAATGCATGGGCTATGCACCGTCAACAAGAGGGGGATACCGATGTTGTATGGGATAGGGATATCCTACAGGTGCAGCTGGCACAACACGATGATGTAGTCACGATGTATCGTCAGTGGGAGGCAGAGTGGTGTCAGCACCAGATGGATTTGGAGGGAGAGATCATTCATCTCAAGGGGTGGGTACCTGAGCCCTCAGGAGGTGGGTCATCACGTTGGATGAGGGGCAGTGATACTGAGAAGTCAACATCATCTCGTTGTAGGCGACTCGATGAGGAAGGGGATAGTAGGCATGATGCGGGGGCTAGCAGCAACCGCATTGAGGGGTCCCATAGGACCCACACCATGGGGGTTAGTTCCCGTCACACCGATCCTGCATGATCATGGTGGCCGACTCCTTAGGCTTGGGGGTTTTGAGATTTTGGATTTGGTTGCGGGGTCACATGACCGGTTCTTTGTAGCCTGCGGGAATTTTTGGTGATATATACATACAGACTTTATTTTGTTTATGCGCATGTGATGATTTGATTTTATGCACGATGATTGATGAATATGGATGTATGCATGTTAAGTTATAGTGATAGATGCATATGTGTTGATGAGTGCAAATTTTTCTAATTTATATGATATGCAAATGGAATGGATGAATTGAATTTGTGATGTTTGGTAGTCGCACCATAGACTGTGTAGAACTTTATCGCTTTTTGTCCTAGGCGATGGCTGTGGTAAATAGCTTTTTATGTACACATGTTTTTTTGGTATTTTTTGATGGTGATGCAAGGATGAAAGATAGCAAGTTGGTTGAGAATGTATGTTAAGGTTTTTTGAGACTCAGATGTTTTAACTATCTAGCCAAAACTGTAGTTGTATCATACAAGACTTTTGACCAAGGTATGAATTGGACTTGTCTTGGACCAAGTTATTTCACATCCCTGTGTGTGCAATTGAGTTTATTTATGTGGTGTTTGTCAGGATACCGCCAGTGCCAGATAGGCTATCAACCAAACCTGTACTGAGGATCACCTAATTAGCCCCACTAACTCCTTTGTTGTATTTAGTCAGATTAATCTGTGGTGCTATCTAGGATACCATAAGCTAGCTCATCCACATGCAAACATTAATCTGCACACAAGTTACTGTGATAGATATATCGTCATGCGAGAGGTTTACCACCAGTGACAGATAGGCTATCAACCAAATCGATACTAAGGTTTGCCTCATGACCTATCTGGATGCTGAGAGTTCCAGGGATTCAAGTTCGACTCCCTTCTTTTCTTCAATTGTATTGGGATACTTGCTCTTTTGTAGTGATAAAAATCACTATTTATTTTTGTATTATATTTTTCTTTTGAGCAAGGGATTAGGATATGGAGTGATGAGAATCACTATTTTATGTGCTTTTTTTGATGTATGCACTTTGGTTGTGATGTCAAAATTTGGATTTTTGACGTTTGCAAATTGTTGATGTTTTGCAACTTTTGAGAACTTGGGATTCTTGGGGAATTGGGTAGGGAGGATGCTTGTCATTTTTCCAACTCTCAGCATTCTTGGGGTCATTCGCATAGGGGGATGAGCAAGATAATCGTTTCTCTTATGGTGACCTGGATTGCTTTACAGGGTTCATCTTTCGTTCACACAACTTGGGAATTTTTTTATGTGTTCTAACTTGTGTTGGGATGCTACGTAACAAGGTGTGATCCAAGTAGAATTCTACCTGCGTAAAATCTATCTAACTTGGTACAATATGTGGCTAGACAACTAATGACGACTGAATGACGAAAACTCTCGATACATGAGAAAACAACTGACTATGATGTGAGAGAATAACGTGAATGGCGGTTATAGGCGATGAGATATTGATAAAGCAGAAAAATGTAGAAGATGATGGTTTGCCAAGTAATGACAGTCTATGGCGCTTTGACCTTTATGACCATAAATATGCAATGTGTGGGTGCGATTCGTAATGCAGCTATATGCTTTTGTGTTTTTTATGGATTGATTTGTGTGAATATGAAGATGATATGCAAAATAGAGCTCTTTATTTTTGTGACAATTTTGAGCATGTATAGAAATGAGATGTAAATTTTCTTATTTTTGATGATTTTATTGTTTTTGAATTTTCTTGTTTTTGACCAAGCAATTGTGGGAATCCTTGGAGCATTTTGGGGATTGACCAAGTGATTGGTGGAATCCTTGGAGCGTTTTTGGGTTGACCAAGTGATTACAAAAATCCTTGGAGCATTTTGGGGATTGACCAAGTGATTATGGAAATCCTTGGAGCATTTTGGGGATTGACCAAGCAATTACGAAAATCCTTGGAGCATTTTGGGGATTGACCAAGCGATTACAAAAATCCTTGGAGCATTTTGGGGTTGACCAAGCGATTATGGAAATCCTTAGAGCTTTTTGGGGATTGACCAAGTGATTATGAAAATCCTTGGAGATTTTTGGGGATTGACCAAGCGATTACAAAAATCCTTGGAGCATTTTGGGGATCAACCAAGCGATTACGAAAATCCTTGGAGCATTTTGGGGATCGACCAAGTGATTACAGAAATCCTTGGAGCATTTTGGGGATTGAACAAGCGATTATGATAATCCTTGGAGCATTTTGGGGATTTACCAAGCGATTACAAAAATCCTTGGAGCATTTTGGGGATTGACCAAGTGATTACGAAAATCCTTGGAGCATTTTTTTTGGCCTATGGCTCTTCTAAACATGGAATTGCTGCAAATGACTGATGTTCAAGGGTTCTAGCTCCTTGATTCCATCAAGAGAGGCTATCTGGTATGTTCCAGGTCCTATTTTGCTATCAATTACATAGGGACCTAACCATTTTACCGTGAATTTATCCCTTAAATGGGATGGCAGACTAGAGTTATGTTGGTTTTCTTTCAAGACCAAGTCACCGACCTGAAAGTCCCTCAAGTGAACTTTCATGTTGTATGCTTTCTTAAGTCGCTCTTGATAGATACGTAAATGCTCGAGGGCATTAACGTGTCGTTCATCAAGCAACGTAAGTTGGTCTAACCGGGCCTACTGCACAGTATCATCATCGATGAACTCTTGCATTGATATGTGCAGGGAAGGAATTTCCAACTCGAGAGGCATGAAAGCATCAGAGCCATACACGAGCAAAAACGGAGTTGCCCCAGTGGGTATCCGAATGCTAGTGTGATAGGCCCATAGGGCAAGTGGGATCTGAATGTACCAATCCTTATGATTATCTGTGACTATATTTTTGAGGATGGTGACTAGCATTTTTTTTTATGCCTCTACTTGCCCATTTGCCTATGGATAGTAGGGGGTCAAAAAACTGTGCTGAATTTTGTACTTTGTGGTCAAAGCACGCACATCTTTGTTCTTGAATGACATCCCATTATCCGAGATTATCTTGGATGGAATACCAAAATGAAATATGATGTTATGCAAAATGAACTCTACAATACGGGGTCCAGTCATAGAGGTTAGCGAAACCGCTTCCACCCACTTGGTGAAGTACTCTATGGCCGTGATGATAAACGTGTGACGACCTGACGACGTAGGGGAGATCTTTTTGATTAGATCTAGGCCCCACTACGAAAAAGGCCAAGTCGATTGGATCAGCTACAAGTCCTGGGAAGGTATGTGTGTCAAATTAGCATGGTGTTGACACTTCATGCACTTCCTGACATATGCGCAACAATATCGTTCTAAATATGGTGGCCATACCATTGAAGTGGCCACCGCATGTACCATCGTGCACTTTGGCGATCACCTAAGTGGACTCTTGCTAGTCCAAGCATCGAAGGAGGATCCCTTCATAGCTGTGACAATACAAAATGTCTCCTAACAAGACATCCTTTGCTGCTTTCTACTTGAATGCACATTTTGTGGCATGTGTCAATCCAAGTGGGAGGTTACCTAACTTGAGGTAGTCCCTTATGGGTGAATACCAATCCTACTGATTAGAAGCCTCGATGGTATGAACAGCTAGTCCCTCTTGAAGTTCATCCCTAGCAAAAGCTGAGCGGGAGAGAACTTGTAAGAATAGTGTTGTGTTTCTATTAAGGGGAGTAGGGGAGAACAAGGACCCCTAGTTGGCGTGTTTCAGACTATCATGGATTCGAGAGAACCTATCCTGAGGAGGTTCAATCTGGATCATGTGGATTCCTGGTGTTAAGTCAGAACTTGCACGCTCCATCATGGATTGCGATAGTGTTTTGACTTGAATGGTGGTCATATCACCAGAAATGTCTTGCGAGATTAGCGACCCCAAAGAGGCCATAGTGTTCACAAAATGATTCGATGACCGAGGGAGTGCCTCGATGTCATACCATTCAATATTTTCTAGGAATTTGTCCACAAGGACTTTATAGGCCTGTAGAACTGGGCATTTACATTGGAATACCCCTTTGAATTGGTTGACAATTAACAACAAATCATCGAAGATATTCAATCGTTTAATGTTCATGGTGATTATTGTCTGAAGACCTATGAGAAAGGCTTCATACTCTACATTGTTGTTGGTGCATGGGAAATTTAATTTAAATGACAGAGACATAGGAGCGCCCTGTGGTGTGAAGAATACTATTCTTGCACCACCACCTTGCTCACATTTAGAACCATCAAAAAATAGGGTTATGTCAGCCTATGACTTAGGATCGTCAGAATCTGGTGATACTGAGACATGGAAGACCCCATCATTAGGTAGTTCTATAGTCAAAGGCTAGTTGTCTTCGAGAGGAGCCTCTACTAGTTGATTTGCTATGACCTGATCTTTTATGGATTTTTGTCCAATAAACTCTATGTCAAATTCCATCAACAACATGATCCATTTCATTGTGTGACTACTATGATAAGTACGACTCATTATGTATTGCAATGGATTCTCCTTAGACACAACATACATCTTTTTGCTCAACATGTAATGGCGCAGCTTTTTGGTAGCAAACACCACTGCCAAGCAGAGTTTCTCAACGTATGCATAGTTAAGTTCATAGCTGACCAGGGTGCGGCTAAGATAGTAAGTGGTCTGTTCCCTGTGAAGTTCATTCTTCTAGGCTAACATGGATCCCAGTGCCACCTCAGTAGCTAAGATGTATAAGTAGAATGGCACTCTCGGTCTAGGTGGTGCCAATACTGGTGGCAAAGCCAAGTATTGTTTAATTTCGTCAAATGCTGAATGGCACTCGTCATCCCAGTGAAATGCTACCCCCTTATGCAACAACTTGTTCATTGGTCAGCACTTGTCAAATAGCTATGCTATGAAGCGCTTGAACAACGTGACATTTCCTTGTAGGCTTCTGAGCTGCTTGATGGTAGTTGGAGGACGCATTTCAAGGATTACCTTGACTTTGTTTGGGTCCACCTCGATGCCCCATTTTGAGACTATGAAGCCCAAGAATTTTCTAGATGTGACGCCAAAAATGCACTTTTTGGGATTCAGTCTGACTCTATGCTCCATGAGGCGATCGAGGCTCCTACTTAAGTCACCGAGATGACCCGGGTGCAAAAGAGATTTGGCCAACAAATCATCCATGTAATTTTCCGAAGTCTTGTGCATGTAATCATGGAAGATGTATGTCATGGCATGTTGGTAGGTGGAGCTAGCATTTTTAAGGCCAAAAGGCATGACCTTATAATAAAATGTCCCCCAAGGCATTGTGAAGGCCATTTCTAGCTGGTTTTTGGGGCTGATACAAATTTTATTATATCCCAAGAAACCATCCATGAGGGAAAGCATTTCATGACCCATTGTAGCATCTACCAATGCGTCGATGCTCGGCAAGGGGAAATCATCCTTAGGACTCACTTTGTTTAGATCTCAAAAATTAGTGCATATGCGAATCCTCCCGTCAGGCTTCTTAACGGGCACCATGTTGGATAGCCATGGTGGATAATCCACATAGATGACAAAATATGCATCCAATAGCTTTCACAATTCATATTTGACCATTAAGGCCACTATTGGGTGCATCTTGCATAGTTTCTACTTAACTGGCTTGACTGTCGGATCAAGCGTTAGATTATGCATGACTAGCTGCGGGTCTAGTCTCGGCATGTCTTTGTATGACCATGCAAAAACCTCCTTCTTATCTTTGAGAATGGAAATGTAGTCGACTTGCTCTTCGAGGGATAAACTTACCCCCAGCTTGATGATATGTGGATTCATTGGATCTGAGCCAATGTCTACGTCAGTCGTCTCCTCGATCGACATGTGGGATCCGTCTTCCAAATGATGTGGAGTTGGGATCAAGTGGATATCATTGCTGAGTTTAGATCATCGTTAGGAACCTCGGGTCCCTCTTCAGCATGGCAGATATCCTGAGTTGACCCAAGGGTAAAATGGAGCATTTCATCGAAATGCCAGTACTCGGATGGGGATGGAGGGGAATTGATGCGATCCTAGTCTATGGCATCTATGTCTAGAGATAATGACTATGTTGGATTGGCCGGATTGCGGATGGGGGCGGTTAAGTCAATGGAGATCATGTTGATGAAATGGTTTTGGTCTCCATTATTGTGGGTGTGGTTGCTCGAACATCCTAGATGCTATCTATGCTCGAGATCTGGCTCTATAGGGATGGGCACGAATGGATTGGCCCTATGTGTGGATAGGAATATAGGGTTTTCCCTCGGCATGGATGTCACTATAGGGTCTCTGGGCAGAAGGTATGCTTCGTATGCCTAGAGTAGCAGATCCAACAATTGGTCCTACCTTGCTGGGTCTACGTACCACTCATGCCCTGGCACTATGTTTAATTGTTCTAATATGTTGTTAATCTCCAAGGGGTGCTGATGCTGCATCTATCACATGTGATTAAGATATGCCATATCAGTTTCATCTTCATAATAATTATTGGAGATCCAAAAGCCCTCATTGGTTCTGACAACTGTTTGAGGTATGACAGGCTTTTCCTGGTCGAGCAAATTGATCTGGCCCCACCTAGGTTGTTTCGCTCTCTATGGGGGAACTTGATTTCCTTGGAGCGGTGCTTGCTTGATGGGAGCATCCAGGGGGAACATTGTTAAGAGTCTTTCTTGATAATTATCCATGGGGATCACCTGTTAGTGATCGCTATCTGATTTGAAGGGGTCATACAACGCTGGTTCATACTCTGGCTTATCCTTCGAGGAACCTTCTTGACATTGTCTAGACCCTCTTTGAAAATGAGCTCTCATGCTTTCTCCTCTCTTGAGCGAAGGGAAGGGATTACTAGATCCAACAAGGTTGATTATCGTTAATGGGAGATAATCCCTCAATGTATATGTGGTGTTAGGGTTAGCATGTGGATCTGATGCCAATCCCCCCTTATTGCCTATCCCTAGGCCTTGCATGTTCTCCACCAAGATGTCCAAAGGTAGGGGGTGGTTGAACCCTACTCCTGACTTGTCATATGGCATTTGGTATCTTGGTTGGCAAAGAACACGTATCCCTTGCTCATATTGGCCTAACCCATATCCGTGCCAATTGCATTGGCCAAGGTATCTCAGAGCAAAGTTTGGGTTAGACAAATAGTTGACATTTTTAGAAAAAGGCTCTTCGTCTTTGTCCTCTTGCATGCATGGTGCAATGCCATGATCAAGGCCCCCATACACAAACTTTGTCTGGTTCGACGGGTAGCCTAGGGGAACAATAGTGCCAATGGGGATTCGAGGTCTCCCCATGTCTTGCATGGATTCTAGTGCGGGTGTTGCTAAAATATTCTACACCAGATACTCCCCTAGGCCCGTATTGGCCATTTCAATGGTGATCATTGGTGGTTGAGTGGGAGGGAATGGAAGTTCTCCTTGATTCCACTCCATGTCGAGTGGACTAGGAGCCTCAACTTCCATTCGGCTAGGCATCTCCTCAGTAGAGATAGTTGACACTGATGGCAGTGTCTCTCCCAAAGGTTTTTCCTCTTCCAAGGGTTCCTTCCATTTGTCCTTTTGTTTGGCCCCCATATATGGTGTTGTTGGTGGAGGACCAGACGATGAAGATGAACCCGATTGGGATTTTGAAGAACTTGTTAACAGGGATTCCTGTCGAATCGAACCCTTTTTAGATGGATTTAACTGGAAATCCAAATGCATTGATGGTAGGGTCAATTGTGGCATCAGTTGTACCGCATTACAATACTTGAAGGGTTCCAAGTCTATCGGGACTACATGCACCTCCCCTTCAAATGTATACTTTAAACATTGGTGAGCTATGGAAGGGACACACTTCATGTCCCTGATCCATGGCCAGCCCAACAAGATGTTGTAGGCCATCTCACCCTCCAATATGTGGCACAATAAAGGTATGGTCTTTTGTCCCATTTGGATTGGTAGGACTATTGTGCCAACTGTCAAGCAGATTGCATCATTGAATGCTCACAGAGTGTAGGTGGAAGCTATGATATGGGATGTGGACAACTTCAAATGTTTGAGAGTCGTAGTTGTGATGATGTTGTTGGACGAGCCAGTGTCTATCAACACCCTCTTATATGGGATCCCATTGACCCACACGATAATGTGCAAGGGTGGATCTGCCATGTCATAAGTCACTTATCTCAATTCGTATTCCTAAAATGTGATGACTGGCTCAGTGCATCGTTTTACATGCCCCATGAAGTTGTTGAAAGAATTCATCTCATGGGGATGCAACTCGATGGCTTTCAAAATCTCCATTAGAGCTTCTTGATGGGGCGTAGATTGTTGTATAAGCTTGTATATGGAGAGCCTAGCCGATGTGGTCCTCAAACTTTGGGTGAGTTTAGACTGAAGTGTGGCCATCGGCTTAGGTAGATGAGGTTGTGCAAGGTGTTGTTATGGTTGCAAAGTTGTTGGCACCTCTCCTACTGCTACCATAGGAGCATTCGTGCTTGGATACCTCCTGTTTCGAGTCACTATACTGATCATCACTACATATCCTTGCATGGGCCAGTTCTGTGTGACCTCATCAACTTGTAGGGTCTTTGCCTACGGAGCATAAGTAGGCAAGGGGTCTTTGAAGACCTCCATTTGTTGATTGCTTGGTGTGACGGGATTATCCATCGCTAGTGTCTTGTTATCAATCAGGTCTTGCACCAAGCCCTTAAATTTCCAACATGCATTTAGGTCATGTCCCTGCCACCTATGGAACCTGTAGTACAAGTCCTCTCTATACCCCTTAGGCTTGGGCATGTTGGTATCTATAGTCTAAACCTCTAGCAGGTTGATCAGGTTTGTCGCTAACAAGTGGTCAAACAAGGAGTCCCTGGACTCTATGTAGGGTGTGTATTGTCACCTAGGGTGACGTTGTTGACTCTGTTCTTGCCTCTAATTTTCTTTGTCATAGTTGTTAGGAGGCACTACCTGATAGTTAGCCTTTTGAGACTGTGTTTCTTGTGCAGGCTTAGGGACATTGATAGCAACTTGGTTAACCGCAGTGGGTTTTGGTCCCAGCTTTAGTGTTTTTAGTCCACTCTTTTTTCTTAGGTTTGGCTATCTTGCCATCCTATATTTTGATCTCTTTAATGATCCTTGATTGCACCAGAGCTTCTTCTAAGGTGGCATATTACTGCAGCTGCAATAGCACAGAGATCGATCTCAAACAACTCTTGGAGAACATCTGAGTGAGGTCAGACATAGGAGGGAGGTAGGGCAGCTTTGAAAGCAAAGTCCTTCATCAATTTCCATAGGCCGCCATGGTATCTTCCTCATACTGCTTGAGGCTAGCTAAGTCACTTAGTGATGCCCTATTCTTGGTATTGAAGGCAAAGCATTTGAGGAACACATCCACTAATTGATCTAAGTTTTTGATGTTGTGCTTTGGTAATTGGGTAAACCAATCCGAGGCAGGGCCTGTGAATGTGGTTATAAATGTTCTCAATAACAAAGCATCATTGTCCTGAATTCCGAAGCATTGGCTTAGGAATCTCGTCACATGCTCTTGAGCATCTTCCTCACCTCTAAAGGTTGCCAACTGAGGCATCTTAAAGTGTTCAAGGTAAGGAGGTGCTGGCACTGACGGATGCACATGATGACTGTAGAGCTGGCATAAAGTGGGCTTTTGGGGTCCAAAAGTTTTGGTCTCCATAGACTCCAAACGCTCTAGCAACGCTTTATATGCATCTGAGGATTTAATTTCTTCCTCTTTAGTTTGCCCCTGTTTTGGGTTGTGGGAGACTTGAGGCCTCTGAAGGTGTGGCCGGATGGTAACTCCTTTGCCTAGGTAGGGCATTTCGGCCCGCTTATCTTCTTGCTCATATTCCTCGTAAGCTTCCTAAGGAGTCTCTAGACGAGACCTATGACCCTGGGTGGGTCCCCGTGGAGGGTACCCATCATTGTTCCGAGGAGTGGCCTCTCGCTCAGGTCTAGGAGGTCTCAGAGGCAGCACTTGGTAAGGTCATAGAGACCTATCTTACACCAAGGGATTATGCCTCTAATATGGTTTCGCTCTTTGGGTGTGAGGGGTTGGGACCCTCTTAGGCACTGGGTTATGGAGCAACTCATTTGTTTGGTGTTGAATGTGCTCTTTGCTAAGGCGATATAGATGCTCTAGCTACTGCTGGTCTTGCTCGAGCCACGTGATTTATGCTTGGTGGGTGGCATGTTTGGTGATGGCTAGGTCAATTTGTTTTGCCTCTCCTATCCACTTACCTTGGTCTCGATGATCCGATATCTCAATAGGTTGCTTCCCTCTGTCAAGGTTGGTGACATTTACCCGAGGCTCTGGCCTTAGTGGGTGATTATGGTATCTAGCTAGTGCGGAAGTGCATGGCCCCCACACTGTATATTGCTCTTGAGGAATGTAATCATCTTCCTTAGGCTCCCTTTCATATGTGTGAAAGTGGTGGTCAGAGTTAGCTCGCCCTGCTTGAAGGGCCTTGTGCTCTAGATTTTGTCTAATGGTTCTAACAGTGATGGGGGGCAAAGGAGGGATGCCATCATCATGTGACCTCTCCTCATGGAAACTATGTTGCTATAGCACTTCATCACATGGTGGCCACTCATATCGAGCTTCTAAGGGAGCCTTTTTATCTATGTTGAGTGCCACGTGTAAGGACTCTTCCCGAAAGGGGCTATGATGAACGGGTGTGTCCCTCAAAGGGGTGTCCCTATAATTCCATATTGACATGGAATGATGCGGAATCTCTTGTGGGTCAGGCCACCAAGGTGGTATGACTAAGTCCTTAGGGCTATAGCGGAGGTGACTTGTGCCCCCTTGTACACTTTCTACAGCTTCCACCCTTGATTGGGCTTGGCTACGTGTGTACACCATGGTGGTGCTTTCCTACAAGCTATGTAGATTTTTATCTCTTTTTATGATTTTTATGCTACACTAAATAGAAATGAGCACACACACACAAAGCAGTGATTATCTCATTTAAATATTGAGAGTGTGTCTTAGACCTAGTTTAGGGTGTTTTTGGTTTTTTTTTGTTTTTTTTGGTTTTTAAGGTTTTTGTAAAGAACATTTAAATGCAAAATGATGGCTCTTATGGCTCCCAAAAATGGTCGCCCCTTCGATATACCATTTTTAGGCCGATATACCAACCTCTCTATATACCCGCCCTTATGTGAGAGAAACTATAGGTACATGAGAGCAGATGGTACATGGAACGTAGGTGGTACGGAAGGGAAATCACCCTGTTTATGACACCTACCATAGAAGACTTATCCTCGTGCACTAGGAATCACCCCAGCTACACTCGATCAGCTTTCATCAGTATTTACGTCTAGCAACAGTTGCGATCGGGGTAATGGATGCAAAATTCAAGCCAAGGTGATGATGAAATCCATCATTGGTCTTGATCAAGGGCTAGGGTTTTACGACCAGCACTTTGGTTTTTAAGTTGCCACGTGGTGTGTGGGGTTTTTTTTATTTTTCAAAATGGAAACAAGAAAGCGATAAAGGAAAACTAATTTCCCTATGGAAGCAAGTACCCTAAAATAGAAAAACTGAAGATAGAAATAAACAAGAAAAGTTCAGAATCCTTACCTCTTCTCTGCCCAAATATTTCGATTCTAAGTTTCTGCCTGAAGACTACATAGATAGAAATTCATCCCGAGGGGGAATGAATTACAAGACTGTATTCGTCACAAGGTGGGGCGAATTCCCATTCGTCCCTAGGTAAGAAGAATTACAACTCTATATCCGCCTCCTGATGGAACGAACAACAGTCAGCGTGTGAAACTCGGCACCTGCAAACAAAAAACAACCAAATTTGGATCATATCTCTGATATTAAAAATATAGGACAGTTTCCCATCGTGATCACCACTGAAAGCATGAGGATATGGAAACAAAAAAGGAAAAATCCAAGCATGATGCAAAAATGGAACTAAACTTAACGCTAAACCCTACGAATTAAAAATACATGAAATGGAGAAAAACATGAATTGAAACCCAAATGAATTAACAACCCTTCTCTTTATTGATGTATTTCATGATTCGGTTACAATTCGCATCCTCCCTTTTCAGGGGCAAGGAGCGTTAAATTCATCTATTGGTGACATCCATGGATAACGTTCCTTCTTCCACGTGCCCACATGTAAGATGGGCAGACCAAAATGTCGCCACCACTTGTGTTTACGAATTTTGATTCCTTACTACTCCTTCAATGTTTTGATCCTACTTTCAAAGGAACAAGAAATAGTTAGTAGCACCTACGGATGAAAAAAAACATGCAATCCCCAAGCCTACAATATGTGAATGAGAAAAATGAATTAAAATATAACTAAAATGAATCCAAATGCTTTGAAAATTTGACAGGGGCATCAGGACATCACTAGGAGGGCACTACAAAAAGAACAGTCAGAAAATTCCTCATCGATTTGAATTCGCTTCGGGGGGGACGAATTTACCTGCAACAAAATGCCGAAAAGGTATTGTCCCAAATGTCCTACCTAGAGAGCTCCAAAATACCTAAAAACTTGGGGTTAGCTAATTGGGGGTATTTTGGGAAGACCTAGATGGACATATTTTCCCAATTTGGCCTCCATTAATGGGAATCTGATGATGCTACCTGCAAATTAGTAAAGACAAAAAGTAATAGAACATGATAAGATTTGCTCAAAACATTACGAAATCAAAATTGCAAACTACCTAAGTAGCATAAGATGAAATGCAAGATGAAAAAAATAGAAAGAAAAATCTGCCATAGATTCCTAATCATTTCTAAAAGGGATGATTAGACTCACAGCAGTGCGGGGGCGCCCGGGCAGGTCGCCCACCGTTGGGACCTGATTTCGGCACCAATCCACTTGGGATGGGTCCAAAATATCTTGTAGGTGTTGTCAAAAAATTGGGGTGGTATTCTATGGCCAAATTTTAGGTTTTGGGCTCAATATTCAACCTTCCAATGATCACCCAATGACCTCTTCTCCAAAAGAGATCACGGATGTGAAAGGCACAAATTGCACAAGGATGTATGGGGAAATAAAATAGCAGAACTTCATTGCTCCAAATTGCTCTTACTCTATATATTTTAGGGTGAGAAAACCCACCAATTTATAGACCTAGAGGTCTCTTGGGATGAGCATGTAGAGGCGCCACTTGGAAACCATGCCCTTCCAAGGGAGGAAAGATTCCTCCCTGAATAGGGACTCCATGACTACCCTTGTAACAGCCTCTAATGCTCAAAAATGCTCACCTATACTCCCATGCAATGAAGGAAGCATTAAGTGGTGGATCTAAGCTGCCATTTACCAAGATTTGACTTTTTTCCTCAATTTTGCCCCACCCGGAGGATTGTGATTTGTCCCGTCGGGCGAATCCCACTTAGAATTCCCTCGGGGTGGAACGGATATTGAGCAAAGTGCTTGAAGGTGCCAAATGATTTTTGACCTTCCAAACTACTTGAGAGTGGTTAGGACCACTTTTTAACCTCTGCTGCCTTGGGTGTGTCCAATGTGATCAATTTTTCACATAATTGGATGGGTGTTGTTTTGGTGTCTATCCAACGGTTTGGGGGTGCCACATATGTCTTGTGTTCATTCTCTATGTCCAAGGTATTGTATCCCCATTGATTGAGATAAGCCATCTGTTTCATCTTCATAATCACTTCATTGTGGTCATATGAGGCTCATCTTGATCGATAAAATTAATGTGGTCCCATAAGGGTTGTTCTACTCTTTTAGGGGGGACCTAATTCTCTTGAGGTGGCATATGCTCAATTGGAGCATCTAAAGGGAACATCGTCAGGAAGCTCTCCTGATAATCATCCATGGGAGTCACTTGTGAATGATTTCTATCGCTCGAAAGGATCCCAAGGCGCTACCTCATACTCGACTCATCTTTTGAAGACCCTTCTTGGTCTTGTCTATATCCCTCTTGTATGTGAGTCCTTGAACTTTCTCCCTTTTTGACCGAAGGGAAAGGGTTGTTAAGGTCAACAAGGTTGGTTGTTAGCAATGGGAGATAATCCCCCAATGTGTACGTTGTGTTAGGATTGGCATACGGATCTAATGCCAACCCATCCTTGTTGCCTATCCCTAGGCCTTGCATGTTCTTGACCAAGATGTCAAGGGTCAGGGGGTGGTTGAACCCTACTCCGACTTGTCGTATGGCATTTGGTATCTTGGTTGGCAAAGAACACAATCCTTCTCATACCTGCCCAACCCATATCCATGCCAATTACATTGGCCAAGATATCTCAAAGCAAAATCTGGGTTGGAAAAATAGTTGACATCCTCCGCAAAGGGTTCTTCCTCTTCGTATTCTTGCATTTAAGGTTCAATAATATTATCCAAGCCCCCATAAACAAATTTTGTCTGATTGGGTGGGTAGCCTAGGAACCATAGAGTTGATGGGGAGTCAATGTCTCTCCATGTATTGCATGGACTCAAATGTAGGTGTTGCTACAATGTTCCACACTAGATACTCCCCTAGGCCCGTGTTTGCCATCTCAACGATGATCGTCAATGGTTGAGGGGGAGCTAATGGGAGTCCTTCCTAAGTCCACTCCATGTAGGGTGAACTAGGCGGCTCGACTTCCATTCGGCTAGGCATATTTTCGATAGAGATGGTTGAGACGAGGGGTGGTTCTTCCTCTAGGGTTTTCTTTCCCTTGTCCTTCGGTGTGGCCCCCATAGGTGTCATCATTGGTGAAGGACCATATGAGGAATATGGACCCAACTAGGAATTTGATGGACTTGTCAATGGGGAGGCCTATAGAATCGGACCCTGTTTAGATGGATTCAACTAAAAATCCAAATGCGTTGATGGAAGGGTGATGATATAATTGTAATACTTGAAGGGATCTAATTCTGTGGGGACTACATGCACCTATCCTTCAAATGTATACTTTAGAAACTAATGAGCTATTGAAGGGACACACTTCATGTCCCTAATCCAAGGTCGACCTAGCAAGATATTATAGGCCATATCACCTTCCAAGATGTGGCACAATGTATGAATAGTCTTTTATCCCACTTGGATGGGTAGGACAATTGTGCCAATCGTCGAGCATATTGCATCATTGAATTCTCAAAGAGGGAGGCCACAATGTGCGATGCTGACAACTTTAGATGTTTCAATGCCGTTGTTGTAATGATATTACTGGACAAGCCAGTGTCCACCAACACCCTCTTATACAAAATCTCATTGACCCACACAATGATGTGGGACCACCACATCACCACTAATTTCAATTCTTCTCTAAATTTGATTACATTGTTTTACATGTCCCACAAAGTTGTTGAAAGAGTTTGCTTCATGGGGCTACAACTCGATGGCTTTTAATATCTCCATTAGAGTCTCTTGATGGGTGATGATAGACGTATATGTAGAGCCTACCGACATGGTCCTTAGACTTTGGGTAAGTCTAGTCCGAATCGTGGCCATGTCTAGGTGGGGGAGGTTATGTAGGGTGTTTTGAGGTTGTGACGGATGGAACTTCTCCGATGGCTACCGTAGGGGCAGCTCCTGGGTACCTCACATTCCTAGTCACTATGCTTATCATCCCTACATACCCCTGCATGGGGCAATTATGTTGCACCTCATTGAATTTAAGGGGTTTTTCTTACGCATCATGGGTAGGCAGGGGGTCTCTGAAGACTCCCATCTGTTGGTTGTTTAGCACTACGGGGTTGTCCACCGCCAACATCTTGTTGTCGATTAGGTCTTACACCAAGCCTTTAAACTTCCAACATGCATTAAGGTCATGTCCCTTGCATCTGTGGAACCTATAGTACAATTCCTCCCTGTACCCCTTAGGATTTGGCGCATTAGGGTCTATGGTTTGAATCTCAGGCAGGTTGATCAAGTTTACCACTGATAAGTGGTCAAATAGGGAGTCCCTAGACTCTGTGTAAGGTGTGAATTGTTGCCTAGGGTGATGCTACTGATTTTGTTCTTGCCTTTGATTTTATCTATCATAACTGTTAAGAGGCACCGCCTGATAGTTAGCCTTTTGGGGTTGTGTTTCTTGTGCATGCTTAGGGATGTTTATAACAACCTGATTGACCGTAGCAGGTTTCTATTGTGTGGTACCTATTTTGGTGTTCTTAGACCATTCTTTCTTCTTTGGCTTGGCAATCTCGCCATCTTGAATCTTGATATCCTTAATGATTCTGGCTTGCACCAGAGCTTCCTCTAAAGTGAAATATTGTTGTAGCTACAATAGCACGGAGATCAATCTCAAACATCTCTTTGAGAACATTTGGGTCAGGTTAGACATGGGAGGGAGGTATGTTAGTCTCACAATGACACTGAGAGGGAGGGGTGAATCAGTGTAGCTATTTAAAATTCAAATCTACAACTCTTAATAATGAAACAATGAATATTTAAGTCAGATAAAGCAAGTATCACAAGAGAGCATTCCACAACACACGATGTAACGAGGTTCACCAATTTGGCTACTCCTCAAAATTGACTGCTTGGATTAACATCCAAATCCAACCTTTGCAAAATATCAATTTTACAATCACTTTACCAACACCTACTGGAAGGAGCACCAACTCCTGATTTATCTGCACCCATAGAAAGGAGCACCAAACCCTAATTCCAAGCACCTAATTGGACTGCAAATTTTAAGCTATAAGACTGACATAAAAATGCCTTCACTTCTTCAAGACCCTATGGTCTTTTGCTTTCCCAACCTCTCTCACTTTTCACTGGCCACACACACTAAAAGCTCTGCTTACTGCACTTCTTCGGCTCTCACGGATCTGCTCAACTCTTTCTTACGGCACTCTTCAACCCTCTTCTTGCAACATTTTTTTTTTATTTTTAACAACATGTAATTCTCCACGCAGACCTCCTTTTATAACAGTCCTTTCGCTTTGTAACTCCAGTTATAATGCCTTCTTTCATTTCTCATATGCCATTTGTCAATTGTAACTGTTTCTTTCATATTCTCATTTGCCACTTGTTAATCACTCCTTTTGTGTCTTTAGAGTTGGCATTTCGTTAAACACGTTACATGCAACATATTGACACATATACCTTTACCATGACCGTTCGTCTTCTTGTTCATGACTATTCGTATTCTTTTCTATTTTTTTTGTATTGTTAACTCTTCTTATTTTATCTCATGAATTTCTTCTACATCCTTTTTTCTCTAGTTTGTCAGTATCTTATTTTGGCTGGGTTCTCTTCTTGCTCATGCCAACGTGACCTATTGTGAAATTGTGACACTTCTGCCTCTTTGTCCTCTTCTCAGCTTTGCACCCACAAAAACACATGTCGTGATATCGACACTTCTTCCTTCTTACTTTCTCTATCCTCCTTAAGTCGCGAGGGCATGTCGCGATATCTCTTTTCTCCTTCCTTTCTATTTCCTTAGTCACAAAACCGACATGTCGCGATATCGTGAAACTTTTCTCCTTGCTTCCTCTTCCTTGGTCCAACCACATGTCAGATATCGCGAACTTTTCTCCTTGACTCTCTCTCCTTATGTGACATTTTTTTGATCTCTCTCTTGCAACATGTGTGAAATCGTGACACTTTTTCATCAATTCTTATCATAAATCGTGACACTTTTTTGTACAAACCTTCCTTGCAATATGTCGTGAAGTCACGACACTTTTCATCTGTACAACCTTCCTTCAATGTACGAAAGCAACACTTTTTCATACAAACCTTCCTTCAATATGTCGCGAAATCGTGACACTTTTTCATCCACAATCTTTCTTCGCTTGACCCAAAAATGAAACGTACGAAATCATGACACCTTTTCTCTCTCATATTTCTCTTCACTTTGGATCAAAATGAAACATGTCATGAAATCACGACACTTTTTCTCTCTCCTCTTTCTCTTCGCTTTGACGCAAAGAAACATGTCCAAAATCTCGACACTTTTCTCTCTCCTCTTTCTATGCAATATGTCTCAAAATCATGACACTTTTTCTACTTGTCTTTTTCTCTTCCAACATGTCATGAAATTGTATGTTTTCTTTCTTATATCTCTCTCCAACATGTCGTAACGTGATTTTCTGCTTCTTTCTCTTCAAACATGTCGTAATTGTTTTCTTGCTTTTCCTCTTCGAACATGTCAAATATCATTTTCTTCTTACTTTCTCTCCAAACATGTCGATATCGAACCGTTTTTCTTCTTCTAATGTCGCATATTACTTTTCTTCCTTGTGATTTTTTTTTGATTTTTAGTATATGGGCCACTTCTATATTTTGGAAAACCACTATACATACTCTGAAGAACCTCTTAACTCCTATCCACTACATCAACCGATCAGTCTGACTATGTTGCCAACAATGACAATACTATTTCTACACCATGCTCAACAATCTCCCCCTTTGGAATTATTGGCAACACACATGCAAGTTTCTATAATTCTTCTCCCCCTTTGACAATAATACCAAAGGGCTACTGTAGACTCCCCCTAAGTCCATGCACATCATTCTCAGGCACACGTTATGACCGTTAGCAAAAATTACAAATATGAGCAAAAAGATAATCAAATATATAAATGCTCCCCCCGAGAATGTGGTTTCGATAGCTAGTCAGTTCTTTGGAAGCAGAAACACTCCCAATTTATTGCGAAGGTACTCACAAATTTCTTTGGGCAGTGGTTTTGTGAAGATATCCGCTACTTTCTCTATAGTTGGAACAAAATTCAACTTTACCTCACCTTTTGCAACTTTCTCCTTCAAGTGATATCGGATAGCAATATGTTTTGTGGAGAATGCATAATTGGATTCTTTGAGATGTTAATGGCGTGTTATCACACTTAGCTAAAATTGGCTCTCTAAAGTTAATGCCAAGATCTTTCAAGGTTTGTTTCATCCATAAGACCTACGTACAACTCGTAGTTGCTACAATATACTCTGCCCCTACTGTAGATAAAGAAATTGACTCTTGTTTCTTGATGTGCCATGCAACCAACCTGTATCCAAGATAAAATGCCCCTCCATTGGTACTCTTTTTGTCATCGACACATCCTGCCCAATTTGCATCTGAATACACAATAAGGGTGAAGTCCTTTCCTTTCAGATACCATAACCCATACTCCATAGTACCCTTCAGATACCGAAGAATCCTCTTCACTGCTGTCATGTGAGTCTCCTTGGGATTCGCCTAAAATTGTGCTACCATGCAAACTACCTGCAAGATGTCTGGTCTGGTAGATGTCAAATAAGTAGGCTCCCAATCATATATCTGTACATGGTTTGATCAACTTCGAGAGATTTGTCATCCTTGCTCAACTTGCAACCTATCATCATGGGAGTGCTAACAGGCTTACAATCCTCCATTGTGAACTTCTTTAGCATATCTTTCACATATTTGACTTGAGAAATGAATATGCCCTTCTCATTTTGATTAACTTGCAGTCTAATAAAATACGATAGTTCACCAATCATTGACATTTCAAATTCTTTCTGCATCTTAATTGCTAAATCTTTACACAAATCATCATTGCTACTGCCAAAGATGATATCATCTACATATACAACAAGGACAATGAGATGACCATTTGTTGTTTTGACATACAAATTGCTATCCACCATACCCTTTTTAAACCCTTGTTGAGTAATATAGTTGTCTAATCTTGCATACCAAGCTCTGGATGCCAGTTTCAAACCATACAATGCTTTCTTCAACTTGCAGACGAAATTGGGATTATCACTGAGTTGGAAACCATCTGGCTATTCAATATAGACCTCTTCTTCAAGTTTTCCATTTAGAAATACTGATTTCATGTACATTTGATAAACTTTGAAATTCTTATGAATCTAAAGCGGAAACATTCTTATTGCCTCTAGTTTCCTTCAAAGGTTTCCTCAAAGTCAATACCTTCAACTTGTCATAGCCTTACCAATCTTGATTTATTCTTGACTACTTCCATCATCAATGTTTAAAAATCCATTTAGTACCAATTATATTTTTATTTTAGGTCTGGTACTAACTCCTTTTTTTACTGTCAATTCTTCATTATTCTATCATCCAACTCACTTTCTTCTTAAACATTTTGTATTTGATAATAGAGAGTAGTTATACTACCTCTCTCAACACCATCTATGGGACTCCATTATTTCTCTCTAGGTAATTTTTTTTTAATTTCTGTTTCTTCCTCTTTAGTCACTACTTAACTCACAGATTTTTTTCTTCTTTCATCATCTCCTTCAATAACTTCTCATATATTGGTAGTTTTTTATACTACTTTCTTGTTCCCTACCTTCATCAACTAACATGACTCTCACAATTTTATTTACCCTGTACAAGTGTACTTTTCGAATAGCCAAGGAAAATACCTTCATCACTTATCTTCAAACTCAATATTACTCTGATAACACTTCTTCCAAAACTAAAGTATCTTGTTGTTTTTACAACCATAGTTATAAGTTTTGTTTCATCCCCAACATGCACCTATTTGGATGTAAACTATATGACTACCTCCCAAATTTTTCTAACTATCCATTTCTTCTTATCTTTCTTTCTACCACTCCATTCTAAGGTGTCCTCTTATTCTCCTAATCCCATACTTTTCATAGTACTTTGCAAAATATTCTGAGATGAACTCTCCTCCCTATCACTAAGCATTTAATTCTTTTTCTTTGATTCTCAACTTGTTTTTTGAAAATCTTGAACATTTCAAATGCACTAATTTAAGCTTCAAAAATAGTACCCATGCATCCTGGAATAGCATCTATGCACAACATAAAGTATTTGTCACCATTTATGCTTTGTGTTCTCATGGGTCCACATAAACAATATGTATTAGTTCTAAAGGTTTGCTTGAAGTATTCTTTTATTTTAAATGTGGCTCTAGTTTGCTTCCCATTGGCATGAAGCACAAATGCTATTTAGAGGTTTACCAATGGTGGGAATATCTCTCACTCCCTTTTTGAGATGATCTTATTAGATTGCAAAGCTAATATGACCGAGCCTCTTTGCCACAACCAATTTTCTTTTCAATCAAGCATGCTCTTTCTTCAGAGAAGTTTCAGAGTCCTGATCCGCTTACAACTTTCCAAATTGTTGTTTTGACTTCACAACCCTTTGAAAATTACTTCATGACCTCTTCACAAATCTTATAAGTTATGCTTACAATCATAAACAAGACTTATTTGACTTGATTTTTTCGATCTTAATTGATCCTTTGCCAACTATCTTAGTGCCATCATTATTTCAAATTTTACCACCTTCGTATTTAACTTTTCAAATTTTGTTTGTCCCCTGTCATATGACTAGAGCATCCACTATCGAGTATCCATGGTGTAGATTTGTTCTTCCTTAAATTTGTCAAAACAAGGATTCCTTTCTTCCTTGGTCTCCTTTTGTTTCCACTCTGTTTGATTGTGGTCACTTGTTTTGACTTTTCTTTTCAATGCTCTATTTTTAGAAATTTTCTATTTTGTTTCCAACCATTTGGTTGAAATCTTCTCCCATTTATTTCTAAATGTTACAATTTCTTGCAATGTGCCCATAATTATGAGTATAACATTCTAATGTATAATCCATCAATGGTGAAAAAACATTCTTGAAAAGTTCCTTGTGCTAGTACTTGCATTCAAAATATATGTCCATAACCATTGCATTAAAACAATAACAAAAGGAATGAGTGAACTGTGATGGTCTTTGCCATTTTGTAAGCACCATAAATCTTCTTCCCCTTTGATGAGTGACTTTGATGAATCCACATTGCCAATACTCTTCTTCATATTGCTTTCTTTAGAATGTTTCATTTCTTGATCAACCTGATGTTGTTATTCTATGGGTTCTATAGTTGCCTTGATCCATTCGATGATTGATGAAACCTAACCTAAATTTGATCTGAGACCTTTGCTTATAATCTATCATCACAACTTCCTCAAGTTTGTGATAGAAAGTCATTTTTGATTCATCTCTCTACCATCCTTAAGCCAACAATCTCTCTCTAGCTTGTTGCACTCATCTATTTTCATGGTTAATTGTACTTTGATATCTTTAGATATTCTTAAATTCTATCTATACTTTCAATGATGATTTCATTGGCATCCTCAAGCTTTCTTGAAGTTTTCTTATTCTTTTCTTTCTATACTTAGATCTGAAGTGGAACCAACTCACCTTCCGAGTCTACTTCACCTCACCTCAAATTTTTCATCACCTTCCTATTTTTCAATGCCATGAAAAGAGCTTCATGTTTCTTCTTAATCCTCATCGGAATCTTGGAATGAAACTTTCTCTTGAAGTTGCCTTTCTAAAGTTTGGTTTCTTCTTCTAGTCACTTCTTTCTTGATGTGAACCTTCATCACTTTTTTTTTCTCATTAGTGGACATTTAAAAGTGTCCAATGCCTCACATTGAAACATTAAATGGTAGCTTTCCTCTATATTTTTTTTTCCTTATTATTTTGAAAGTTCGCTTTCATTTCATCGATGTTTCTTCTTCCTCGATTCTTGCTTTACTTTATATTTTTGTCTTTAAAAGCGCTTGTGGGTTTAGTTTTCTATTCTCATTTCATATGCTATCAAAGAACCATGCATCTCATCCATGCTAAAATTGTTTAGATATTTAGCTTCTTCTATTTAAACTCTAGCATCAAATCTTTGGGAAGAGATCTTAGTACCTTTTCTCACGACGAGATCATCTATTTCCTTTCCAAGTCCTCTAATCGCATTAATGATTCCATTAAATCTCAACATGTATGCCTCTATGTTCTCATCGTCATTCATTTTTAATTGAAAGCATGAGATTCCGAAAGAAAGAAATACTAAGATGTAATGAAAACAAAACTAACTTGATGCTAAACGAATATGTATGAAATAGAACACATGTAATCGAATCAACCAAACATAAAGGAGAAATTAAGAGACAAACCTTTTTATATTAATGTGATTCCAAGCTGTTACAATCCACTTCCTCCTTTAGGGGCTAGGAGTGTTAGCATATTTTCTAAATCATGATTAGTAATTTCTTTTCATGCCCACATTTGAAATCCTTATTAATAATTCTTTTTCTTCCGATCAAAGAAACACAAAAGCGTTAATAGCACCTGTAACGAAAGGATAGAGCATTTGACTTTATAACTCAATAAGAAACGCGTGTGAAAGATTGATTAAACCAATGAATAAAATAACTCAGGCTGCTGCCAGCAAAAATAGTCGGTGAATCTGATCGTTGTTACTTGCAAGTTAGTGAAGAACCAAAATCGACAAAAACATGTAAACGTCTTTTGAAATCCAGATAAACACACGATGACAGAACGTAATGCAGGATAAGAAATAATAGAACGTAATGCAAGTGAAGAACATAATGCAAGATATATTCACACATACAGCATAATGCAGGATACATTCGAATGCAAAGCGTGAACTACTTCAATAGCATAACGCGTAATGCAGGATAAATAGATAATAACCGAATAGATTAAACTGAAACTAACAAAAAGGTGCGAGGTGCCTAAGCGGGCTGCCCCCGTTAAAACTTGATTTTGATGCCAATCCACTAGGGATGGGCCCAAAATCTAAGAGAATGTGGTGTCATCAAATTGATGGGTTACTATGGTAAAATGTCAGGTTTAGGTCCAGATCCATGCTTTTAACAGCCACCAATAACCTCTCATGTGAAAGATATTACGAGTGTAGAAGAGATGAATCGAAAAGGAGTGCAATCGGGTGTTCAGTTTGATAGCACTTCATTACTTTCAAATGCCTGCCAACCTATCTTTTTCTGGGTGGGAAAGTCCACCATTTTATAGACCCATGGGGTCTCTTTGGAGGGGTACGCAGGGATGCCATGTGGCGGCCATGCATTCCCAAGAGGGAGGAGACTCCTCCCTGACTTGGGCTTACATGATCGCCTCGGTGACAGTCCGCTAACTGCCAATCTGCCCACCTACGTGCGCATGCACAACAAGCGACAATAATAGACTGTCTTCGGCTGCCATTTGTTTAATGTCTGCTTTAATGGTTTAATGTTTGCTTTTGAATGCTTTAATGTTTGCTTTAGAATGCTTAAAATCTACCTTTGATTGGTCAATGTCCACCTTCGATTGGTCAATTTTTGTCCAGGCGCAAATGCGAAGTTTGTCATGATATCGCGACGTCACGATATCGCGAAACTTCGGCCAAGGCTTTCATTTGGGCGTCGAAGTGTCGCAATATCATGACGTCGCGATATCACGACACTTCGGCCAAGGCTTTCGTTTGGGCGTCAAAGTGTCGCGATATCGTGACGTCGTGATATTGCGACACTTCGACCAAGGCTTTCCTTTGGGCGTCGAAGTGTCGCAATATCGCGACGTCACAATATCACGACACTTCGGCCAAGGCTTTCCTCTGGGCACCGAAGTGTCGTGATATCGTGACATCGTGATATCATGACACTTCGGCCAAGGGGCGCCAATGCAGCATTTGCCTAAGTTATTTGTTTAAGTGTAGCATTTGTTTAGGTGTAGCGTTTGTTTAAGTGTAGTGTTTGTTTAAGTGTAGCATTTTTTTAGGTGTAGCATTTGTTTTAAGTGTTAAAAGCAGTATTTTGACTTGAAGGATACATTCGATAGTTGGGCCTTCTCACTAGGGAAGGCAAAACGATCGAAGAAAGCAAACAGGAAATAACCAGAGCACTTCCATGTAACCGGATTGGTACCTTCCAAAACTATTGTGTAAGTGGCTAGGACCACTTTTTGACCTCTGAGGGCTGCCTTGAAGGCTGTGTGTCAATGCGATCAGTGTTTATAGTCACATAATCAGATTGGTGCTATTTTGGTCTCTACATTAATGCTTCGAACTAAGCTCGATGCGTTTGTAGCTTGGCCTCCTTGATCTTGTCGTCTCCTTCATGAATGTCTTTTAGTTTGTCCCACATGTCTTTTACCATTTTACAACTCATAATATTTATCAGTTCGTTGTCCACTAAACCACACACGATAGCATTTTTGGCTTTAGAGTTATTCTCAAACAATTTCTTATCGATAGCATCGGTTGGAGGAGTGGTGGGTATTGTGTATCCTCTATCTACTGACTCCCATATGTCGAAACCCAAAGCACACAGATATGTCTACATCCTGAGTTTCCAAAATGAGTAATTTGTTCCATCAAACAATGGTGCTTTGTTTGAAGAGAATCCTTTGCCACCTACCATTTTGACTAATCCAAGATCAACCCTAGCTGATTTAGCCTAATAAGGGAAACGCTCGATACCAATTGTTAGTCTCATAATGACACCCGAGAGGGGGGTGAATCGGTGTAGCTATTTAAAATTCAAATCTACAACTCTTAATAATGAAACAATGAATATTTAAGTCAGATAAAACAAGTATCACAAGAGAGCATTCCACAACACATGATGTAACGAGGTTCACCAATTTGGCTACTCCTCAAAACTAACTACTTGGATTAATGTCCAAATCCAGCCTTTGCAAAATATCAATTTTACAATCACTTTACCAGCACCTATTGGAAGGAGCACCAACTCCTGATTTATCTGCACCCATAGAAAGGAGCACCAACCCCTAATTCCAAGAACCTACTTGGACTACAAATTTTAAGCTATAAGACTGACATAAAAATGCCTTCACTTATTCAAGACCATGACTGGTCTATTGCTTTCCCAACATCTCTCACTTTTCACCAGACTACCACACAGTAAAAGCTCTGCTTACTACACTTCTTCAGCTCTCATGGCTCTTCTCAACTCTTTCTTACGACACTCTTCAACCCTCTTCTTGCAACACTTTTTCTCTATTTTTAGCAGCATGTAATTTTCCATGCAGACCTCCTTTTATAACAGTCATTTGGCTTTGTAACTCTAGTTATAACGCCTTCTTTCATTTCTCATACACCATTTGTCAATTGTAACTGTTTCTTTCATATTCTCATCTGCCACTTGTTAATCACTCCTTTTGTGTCTTTAGAGTGGGCATTTCATTAAACACGTTACATGCAACGTATTGACACATATACCTTTACCATGACTGTTCATCTTCTTGTTCATGACTTTTCGTATTCTTTTCTGTGCATGCATGCGTTTTCATTGTAACTACACCTGTAACTGACGTAACGACTTCAGTTAACTCTTCTTATTTTATCTGCATGAATTTCTTCTATAACTGCACTTGTAACTGTCGTATTACTCCAGTTAACTGTCACATATCTTATTTTGGCTGGGTTCTCTTCTTGCTTGTGCCAACATGACCTGTCACGAAATCGTGACACTTCTGCTTCTTTGTCCTCTTCTCGGCTTTGCACCCATGAAAACACAACATGTCGTGATATCGTGACACTTCTGCCTTCTTACTTTCTCTCTCCTCCTTAAGTCACGAAAACCCGACATGTCGCGATATCATGACACTTTTTCTCCTTGCGCTTTCTCTTTGCCTTCGGGTCGTGAAAACCTGACATGTCACGATATCATGACACTTTTTATTCTTGTGCTTCCTCTTTGCCTTCGGGTTGTGGAAACCTGACATGTCGCGATATCGTGACACTTTTTCTCCTTGACTCTCTCTCATGCCTTCAGGTCACGAAAACCTGACATGTCGCGATATCATGACACTTTTTCTTTCGAACTCTCTCTCTTGCAACATGTCACGAAATCGTGACACTTTTTTGTCCATACAATCTTCCTTGCAATATGTCATGAAATCGCGACACTTTTTCATCCGTACAACCTTCCTTGCAATATTTCGCAAAGTCATGACACTTTTTCGTCCGTACAACCTTCCTTGCAATATGTCATGAAATCGTGACACTTTTCATCCGTACAACCTTCCTTGCAATATGTCACGAAATCGTGACACTTTTTTGTTTGTACAACCTTCCTTGCAATATGTCACGAAATCGTGACACTTTTTCACCCGTACATTCTTTCTTCGCTTTGGACCGCAAAAGTGAAACATGTCATGAAATCGTGACACATTTTTCTCTCTCCTCTTTCTCTTTTCTTTGGATCACAAAAATGAAACATGTCACAGAATCACGACACCTTTTTCTCTCTCCTCTTTCTCTTCGCTTTGGATCGCGAAAATGAAACATGTCACGAAATCGCAACACCTTTTTATCTCTCCTCTTTCTCTTGCAATATGTCACGAAATCGTGACACTTTTTCTACTTGTCTTTTTCTCTTCCAACATGTTGTGAAATCATGATAGTTTTTCTTCCGTATTATCTCTCTTTGAACATGTCACGAAATCGCGATAGTTTTTCTTGCTTGCGCTTTCTCTTCGAACATGTCACGAAATCGCGATAGTTTTTCTTTCTTGTGCTTCCTCTTCGAACATGTCACAAAATCGTGACAGTTTTGCTTGCTTGCGCTTTCTCTCCAAACATGTCGTGATATCGCGACAGTTTTCTTTCTTGCCAACATGTCACGATATCGCGACAGTTTTCTTTCTTCTCAACATATCACGATATCACAACAGTTTTCTTCCTTGTGATTTTTCTTTTGATTTTTAGTATATGGGCCACTTCTATATTTTGGAAAACCACTATACATACTCTGAAGAACCTCTTAACTCCTGTCCACTGCATCAACCGATCAGTATGGCTGTGTTGACAACAATGACAATACTATTTCTGCACTATGCTCAACAAGGTAGGGCAGCTTTGAAAGCAATGTCCTCCATCGGTTCCCATATACCGCCATGGTTTCTTCCTCATACTGTCTGAGGCTAGGTAGGTCACTTAGTAATGCCTTTTTCTTGGTGTTGAAGATGAAGCATTCGAGGAACGTGTCCACTAGCTGATCCAAGTTACTGATGCTATGTTTTGGCAACTGAGTGAACCAATCTGAGGTAGGGCCTGTGAATGTGGTTATAAATGTTCTTAGCAACAAAGCATCATTGTCCTGAATGCCAAAGCATTGGCTCAATAATCTAGTCACGTTCTCTTGGGCATCCTCCTCCCCTCTAAAGAGTGCTAATTGGGGCAATTTAAAGTGTTCAAGGTATGGAGGTGTCGGTACTGACGGATGCACAGGGTGACTGCGGAGTTGTCGTAAAGTGGGATTTTGGGGCCTAGAAGTCTTGGTCTCCATAGAATATAAGCACTCTAGTAGCGCTTTATATGCATCAGAGGATTTAATTTCTTCCTCCTTAGTTGGCTCCCGCTGTGGGTTGCGAAGAACTTGAGGCCTATGGAGGGGCGGCTGGATAGCACCCCCTCTGCCTTGGTAGGGTGTTTCAGCCCACTCTTCTTCTTGCTCATACTCCTCATGGGCTTCTTGAGGAGTTCTTGGGCAAGACCTATAAACATGGTTGGATGCCCGTGGAGGGTGCCGATCGTTGTTTCTGGGAGTGGCCTCCTGCTCAGGTCTAGGAGGTCTCAGAGGTAGCACTTGGTGAGGTCATGGGGATCTGTCTCGCACCAAGGGGTAGTGCCTCTCATACAGTTCTACTTTATGCACACGAGGGGTTGGGACCTTCTCAGGCATAGTGTTATGAAGCAATTCGGCTGTCTGATGCTAAATGCGCTCTTTGCTAAGGCGGTACAGATGCTCTAACTATTTTTGATCTTGCATGGGTTGCATGATTTGTGCATTGTGGGTGGCATGTGTGGCAAATTCCAAGTCAATTTGTTCCACCGTCTCATGTTTAGGAAGCCTAGATGCCTCTCCTACATGTCTATCTTGGTCATGGTGATCTGAGATCCCTATGGGTTGCTTTCCTATGTCAAGGTTAGCGACATTCACCCAAGGCTCTGGCCTCAATGGGTGATCCTGATACATAGCAGGTGCGGAGGTGCATCGCTCTTGTGCTGTGTACTGCTCTTGAGGAACGTAGTGGTCTTCCTTGTACTCCATTTCATATGCATGAAAGGTGCGGGCAGAATTGTCTTGCCCTGTCTGGAGAGCCTTGTGCTCTAGATTTTGTCTAGTGTTTCTAACAGTAATAAGGGGTAAAGGAGGGATGAAGAAATCATGTGGCCCCTCCTTATGGACCCTCTGTTGTTCTAGCACTTCATCACTAGGCCACTCATAATGAGCATCTAAGGGATGCCTCCTGTCTATGTTGAGTGCCACATGTAGGTTCTTCTCTTGAAAGGATCTATGCTGAGTGGGGGTACCCCTCAAAGAGGTGCCTCTATAGTCCTATTCTGTAATGGCATGATGTGGACTATCTTGTGTGTTAGGCCACCAAGGCGGTATGACCAAGTCCTTAGGACTATATCGGAGGCAACTTTTCCCCCTTTGTACACTCTCTGTAGTGCTTACCTATGATTGGGCTCGACTACAAGTATGATGTTTACCTAAAGATGTGTACATTTTTATTTTCTTTAGGATTTATTATGCTACACTAAATAGAAGGGAAACACACAATCAAAGCAATGGTTATCTTTTTTAAATATTAAAAGTGTGCCCTAAATCTGGTTTAGTGTGTTTTGATGTTTGTTTTGACAACTTTTGTAAAGAACATTTAAATGCAATATGATAGCTCTTATGACTTCCAAAAACGGTCACCCCTTTGATATACCATTGTCAGGTCGATGTACCAACCTCTCTATATACCTGCCCTTACATGAGGGAAACTATTGGTACGTGAGAGCAGATGGTATGTGGAACATAGGTGGCACAGAAGGGGAATCGCTTTGTTTATGACACCTACCATAGAAGACTTATCCTCATGCACTAGGAATCACCCCCGCTACACTTGGTCATCTTTTGTCAGGATTTACGTCTAGCAATAGTCGCGATCGGGGTTATGTATGCAGTATCTCAAGCCAAGGTGGTAATGAAATCCATCGTTGATCTTGCTCGAGGGTTGGGATTTTACAACCAACTCCTTGTTGTTTTAAATTACCATGTGGTGTGTGGGATTCTTTTTAAGTTGCATAAATGAAGGAAACAAGCATTCAAACTCGCCTATGCAAGCAAATAACCAAAGAACAGAAAGCAAAAAATGACAAAAGGTGTTTAGGACCCCTACCTCTTCTCTGCCCAAATTGAATGTCTCTAAATTTTTGCCCTAAAACTACACAGAGAGCTATTCATCCCTAGGTGAAATGAATAACAGAACTGTATTCATCATAGGATGGGCGAATGGCCATTCATCCCTGGGGAAGACGAATTCTAGCCCTGTACTCGTCATAGATTGAAACGAACAACAGTCCAACGTTTGAAAACTTGGTACATGTAAGCAAAAACAAGCAAATTTTGATCAAAAAGTTAATCTTAAAATCAAGGGATAGAGGTCCCACCATGATCGCCCCTGAAAGCACGAGGATATGAAAACAAAAAGGAAAAGCCAAGATGTGATGCAAAACGAAACAAAAGATAACACCAAATCCTATGAATTGAAAGTGCATGAAAGGAGAGAAGGATAAACGAATCGAAACCAAATAGGAAGCCAATGTGTAATACATCCCTTTTTATTAACATATTTCAGAACTCGTTTACAATCTGCCTCCTCCCTTTTTAGGGGCTAGGAGCGTTAAAAAGTGTTCTTGTCACATCCACAGATGGTATTCCTTCTTCTGCGTGCCCACATGTAGAATGGGCAAAAAAAATGTCACCATTGCTTATGTTTATGAGTCTTGAATCCTTGATGCTCCCTCAATGTTAATACCCTATGTTCAAATAAATAGGAAACAATCAATAGCACATGTAGATAAAATGAAAAATGCAATCCCCAAGCCTATGGTTAGTGAATGCGAAAAATGAATCAAACGGTAACTGAAATAGATCCAAATGAACTAAAAATTTGACAGGGATATGAGGACATTACCATGAGGGCACTTCAATTAGAACAGTTGGAAAATTAGCCACATATTTGTATTCGCTCTGGGGCGGGACGAATAGACCTACAACAAAGTGTCAAAAAGCACAGTCCCAAATGTCAAATCTGGGAAGCTCCAAATCACCTACAAATTTTGAGGTTAGCTAATTGGGGGTATTTTGGGATTGCCCATAAGGTCATATTTTCCCAATTTTGCCTCTATCATCGGGAATTTGATGATGCTACCTACAAGTTAGTAAAGGCAAGAAATGATAAAAATATGATCAAAAATACTCAAAATGATGTGAAATTTGAATGACAACCTATCTAAGTAGTATAGAATTAGATGCAAAAATAACATAAAGGAAATTTGCTACATATTTCTATTCGCTTCGGGGTGGGGCGATTAGAACTATGACAGTTTTGGGGACACTCGGGGGCAGGACGCCCATCGTTTGGGACTTTTTTTTGGCACCAATCCACTTTTTATGGGTCCAAAACCTCTTATGGGGTGTTTTTGACAAATTTGGTACAATATTGTAGCCAAATTTTCGGGTTTGGGTCTAGATTGTGCTTCCAATAATCACCCAATAACCTCCCTCCAAAATAGAGATCAAGGATGTGAAAGCACAAACAATAGGTAAGGATGTAATTTAGCAGCACTTCGTTTCTCCAAAATCTCCTCTCTCTATATCCTTTTGGGTGAGAAGACTCACCAATTTATAGACCTAGGGTCTCTCTCTTTGAATGCGCATGCGAGGGCGCCACTTGAGTTGCTTGTCCTATTTTGAGAGAAAATATTATTCCCTGATTTATATTTTCCTTGCATGAGGCCTCCAAAATCAAATACATGCATGACTGAAGTCTCTCTCCTTGATTTGAAGATGTTCCTCGCAATTACATGGCCTGAAGTTGCAGTTAACTGGCGGACTTGTCGAGGTTTGACCTTTTGCCAGTCAAACCTTCTATTCACCCCATCCTAGGATGAATGCTACTAATCGTCCCTGGGTAGGACGAATACTAGTTTGTAATCATCCCAGGATGGGACGAGTAGGAAGCAAAGTGCCAAAAAGGTGCCAAATTGACCTTTGACCCTCCAAACTACTATGGGAGTGGTTAAGACCACTGTTTAACCTTTGGGGGATGCCCTAGGGGCTATGTGTGTCAATGCAATCAGTGTTTGTAGTCACATAATCAGATTGGTGTTGTTTTGGTGTCTACATAACTCCCTCATAAAAAATAAAACATGGAAGCTGGTGGATTTGCCTAAAGGAAAGAAACCCATAGGCTACAAATGGGTTTACAAAGTAAAATATAAGGTAGATGACACTATAGATAAGCATAAAGACCATCTTGTGGAAAAGGGCTATGCTCAAAAGGAAGGGCTTGACTATGAGGAAACCTTTGCTCCTACAGTAAGGATGACCACCATTCGAGTGCTTTGTGCTATGGTAGCACAGTTCGGATGGAAATTACATCAGATGGATGTAAAGAGCACCTTTCTTAATGGTGATTTAAAAGAAGAGGTGTACATGACTCAACCTTCTAGATTTATAGAGGTAGGCCATGAGCAACATGTTTGCAAATTAGTCGAATCATTATATGGGCTAAAAAAATCCCCAAGAGCATGGTACATAAAAATGGATAGTCACCTACTGTAACATAGATTTAAGATAAGTCCATCTGATGCAAATCTCTATATCAAGAACATAGGTTCTGAGATAGTGATTCTTGTGTTATATGTAGATGATCTGATCATCACTGGAAATTCAGAGAACTTGATTAACACCGTGAAATATGACTTGAAAGAGTCGTTTGATATAATAGATCTAGGACTTATCCACTACTATCTTGTCCTTGAGATAGAACAAAAAGAGAATCATCTTAGGGTGACTCAGAAAAAGTATGCCAAGACTTTAGTAAAAAAATATCGTATGACTGATTGTAAACCCAAAGAAACACCGATGGAATCAGGGCTATAGTTATCACGATATGAAGACTCACCACGGGTAGATGGAACACTTTATAGATAGATGATTAGAAGCCTCATCTATCTGACTAATACTAGACCAGATATTACTTATGTTGTAAACTATCTCTCATGATTCATGCAAGAACCAAATGTCTCCCATTGGAAAGTAGCTAAGAGAGTCCTACACTACATTCAGGGTAGTTCCGATTATGGTCTAGAGTATAAGAAGAATAACTCATTCTTCTTACAGAGTTACACTGACTCTGATTATGCCGAATCCATAGATGAAAAAAAATCAACATTAGGCTATGTTTTTCATCTTGGATCTGGTCCTGTCTCATGGCATACTAAAAAGCAACAGGTGGTTGCTTTATCTTCAACTAAGGCAGAATATCATGCTACACATGGAGCTATGTGTGAAGCGATATGGCTAAGTCGCATCTTGGCTACAATGGGCCTACCAAAGAAACTTCCCATTCACATATTTTGTGACAACTCAGGTGTTTTGAACTTGGTCAAGAATCCAGTGCATCATGAAAGAACTAAGCATATTGATACAGATTGTAATTTCATTCGTGATGAAGTTCCTAAGCACAAAATCAAGCTCCAACACATTCCCATCGATGAACAGGTTGCAAAATTTTTTACAAATGCACTTGGACATGTTAAATTTCAACTGTTTCGGAGTAAACTTTGTATATCAAAGTAATGTAATAAAGGGGGGATGTTAGGGTAAAATAAGGTAGTGTATTGCATTACACTACGTGGGGTTATTACATTTACTTTTCTATGTAATTACCATGAGATATTTTGCCTGATGGTTAAACTAGGTAAGTACCTAAATATCCTATGTCAGATATTTAGGTTAGTATTATGGTTAGAACTCTCTACCTAGGTTAGTGGTTAGCATCACACAACTCCCTCCCTATTCTATTGTTAGAGGGTAGTTAGCGAGATTCTCTACACTATTGGTTATTAGTCTATTATTTAAACATAGACTATTGTATTGATTAGGTTAATGATTCAATATATTATTTGCTCTCTCTCTTACGGGACCTACACTTTACCTGAAACCCTATATACAATCATCTCTCCAACTCTAAGGATACCAAAAACTTATAGCAAAATACTATGGTCCCTACCAGGTGTTACAATGGATTAGTTCAATAGCCTACAAATTGGCCCTTCTAGACACTTCTTGTATCCATACAATATTTCATATCTCCTCATTTAAGAAGGTTACTGACAACATGATACATGTACAATCTACATTAGTAGAACTGGATGAATAAGTATCCATCATTCTCAAGCCTAAACAAATTTTGGATAAGATATTGTAAACCCTTTTCCATCATGTCATCATTAATGTTCTTGTTCAATGACAATGATTACAACCTAGATATGCCACATGGGAGTCTCTCCAATAATTCCAACAATAATTTTCTCGTCTTCAACTTTGTGGATAAAGTTTTTTGAAGCAAAAGGGCATGTTAGGACCCCATCCTAACACTATTATATAATGACCCCTTTCTACTATAAGGACTCCATCTTATGTAATGTTTTATAATAGTTTTGTGGCACTAGAGGCACCTAGACAAGTGACACCACTTAATATAACTATTATAAAGAATGTAACTATTTTTTTTGGTAAAATATTTTAACTTGGGTGGCATTATGCATGTAATCCAACCTCGAGTATTAGGTTTAGGGTTATAAAAAGTCTTTAAAAATGTGAAAGGTATAAATGGATGTATCATTTTACATATTGAATCAAAGTTTTATTAAGAGATTACCCCTCGAAGAGGCCAATGATTATGTATTGTGATTTTGTAAGATTAATATATATTTCTGTATTTTCATTTCTTATTATAATATTTTAATTTTTCATGATTACTACTTTTATAGTAATATTTATGTGGATATGCTTATTTTAACTAGAATATTCCTAACAAAAATGTTGTATCTATGAAAACAATAATAACTATGAAGACTATTTCTTAAATGTAAAGTAAAATTTTAATTATTTCAAAATGTGATAAAATTGTATTTGCTCTTGTTATCATGTTTTCTTTTGTCTTTAATTATTGAAAATTTATATTTATAGACTTTAGAAAACAAATAGCTAGTAAAGTTCTCACGTCTAAAGAAAAATAAAATTTGACATTGGTTAAGTATATATTTTTTTCCTTTGTACAAGCATAAATATTATTATTAATAACTAAATCCTTAACTAAAATATATAAATTAAAAAAACAAAACATATTATATATATATTAAATATATATTAAAAACTTAAAAATTTAATATTTTTTAAAATAAAAATTTAATATTTTATTGAATTAAAAATATATTTCCAGAATAAGTCAAATAAGATTTATATACCATACTTGATCTATGGTCTTAAAATCATTCAAAGAAAACTGTGATATCATGTTCAAATTAATATTATTCCACAGGTTAGTAATTAGCCTCTATGTTTAACATCTTATTAATAACTATATAGTAATTTAAAAAATATATTATTTGATCAAAGTTGATTTACATATACATAACATTAACATTAGGAGTCAGTCAGATAGGATTTAGAGACTTCAAATGTTGCAGTCAATTTAAAAAAATCGATGAAAACCAAATAAATCACATTCAGTCTTACTATTGTTGTTAATAATAATAAAAGTCACAGCCAACAAAAGACAAGAATGTGATTCCAGTTGACTTTAATACTTCCAGACATTACCCAGTTGAACATGTCGGTCATAAATTATATTCATGGAATACTTCCAGACATTACCCAGCTAAACATGTCAGGTCAAAAATTATATTCTACGCAGCTGATCCGTCGTTGGTCGAATTTTAATGTAATATAGGAAAAGGATGTTTATAATTTTCTACTAAAACTATAATTTTTAATAAAAATAATTTATAAACTTTAGCCTGAAAATAGAACTATCACAGCCCATCGACAACCAGGCTATCCTTTCAGGTTAATGAAAACTCCATTCAGCCTTATCTGTCCACAAAATTTTCTATTGCTTTATTTGGAGCCGCGTTAAATTTGTCTTTCATCCTAGCGTAAATTATTTTCAAATATAAAATTGCTTAGTTTACAATAAATCACAGAAGCTTGAGAACTTTTTTTTTTTGTTCAAAGCTCGAGAATTTTGACAGTAGACTTCGCTCGCGATTTCAATTCCAATTACCTTCGAACAAATTTCCTATCAACTTACCTTTGTAAAATTTTTAAGCATATAGCAATACTAGAGCAGACAAATCAAAATATAGCCAGTACATAAGAAGAGATTGGGAAACGGAAAGATGCCAATATTTTCCATTATCTGTGTTTCGTCTTTACTCTGTGCATCAACAGTTGGTGGTAAAGTCGTAAATGGCACAGCGGCCCCTCTAAAAGCACCTTTCATAACTTGAAGAGATGACCGACTCACAAACTTGCTAGGGTTTGCACCATCCTACCTAAACTTCCAAAAATGCAAAGTTGAAAAAAAGGTTGGATGTTTATCTTTTTTTAAAGAACGCTTACAAATTACATCAACAATCACCTTTAAGGGGTTTTGAACATAAGATCACTTAAGAAACAATCACTAGCTTAGCCACTAGGGCAACTCTCTGTGGGGCCAGATGGATGATTTTATTAATCTTAATTTTGATATTATTTATTTTTATAAATTTGTCTTTAATGTAAGTGTTATACATAATGTAATTATTTTGTTTAGTAGAAAATTTTAATTCGAGTGGCATTTTTAAATTGTATGTATGTTAACTCTTTGAGCATTTTTAAGGTTATAAAGGTATTTAAAAATACGATATAGATTGATGTATCTTTTTTACATATTGAATCTAGGTTTTGTTAAGAGGTTGTTCCTTCAAGAGGCTAGTGATTTTTTATTATATTTTTATGAGATTAATATATATATTTACATGACTACTAATGTAACTTTAACTTCCTATTATGTGGAGAAATGCTCTGGCGATTTGGCGGGAAAATTTTTGAGAAGGCGTC
>JAQPPZ010012614.1:27500-56826 GCA_028583015.1 Wollemia nobilis | reverse complement strand
AAGATACAAAAAAGAAAAATATAAAAAAAAAAAAGAGAAAAGAAAAAGAAAGCAAAGAAAGCGAAACAAGCAAAAGCAAAAGCAATAAACTCCTTTCCCTACCCCTTGAAAAGAAAAGAAGGGTGAATGAGCTTGAATCCCTGGAATTCTCAATTATTTGAAAACTGTGAGGTAAGCCCCATAACAGGTGGTTTGTGCCCAACCCACTTGGCCTTGGGTAATCCCTAGCATGGTGATATGTCTGTCACATTAGCGACCTTATTTTGTACAGACCTATGTCTGCTTATGGATTAGCTAGCTCTTGATAACTCGACTTACATAGTATTCTGGTACGGTTATATGCATCTAAATCATGGTTAATGAACACTTATTTGGTTAATTCAAATCACTTGTATCAAATTATCTTGCTCAAAACTGGTAAATGCACAAAGCAATTGCACACACATTTGTATTTGAGAGATTTTGTGTATCATTATGATAAATCAAGATCAGAAATGAACTCACATACGCACATGGGATTCCTTATAAATCTAACTTTTGTCTTTAAGATACTTTGAAATATTTTTGCAAACTGTCTGGAATAATTTCATTTTCTTACCTGAGAAAAGTTGTTTAGTATAAAGACAACTACATGCATTTTTCAAAAAGGATCAAAATTTCTTTCAAAACATGCAATAAAGTCATATTTATATATAATTTTTGACTTTCGCGACGATGGTATAGTTCCAAAACCTAAATTGGAATTTTATGCCTAGCGCAAGTCTTCATCTTTATATTTTCTGTTTATTTCAAAATTAAAAATCAACCATGCAATAAAACTATTATATCAATTTCTTTTTTGGATTTCGTGATGATGGTATAAGTCTATACCTAAATATTCTATGCCTAGCGCAAACCATTGAACTAATTTTATTTCCCCATTTATTTAAAAATCATAAAAACATATGACTTAAATCATTATGTTACACAATTTTGCTTTAAAAAGAACGAATATTGTTTCTGTTTCATTTCATTATGTCCACATTCAATTTTGCAATGATGGTATAATTCCTAGGGAATTATTCAACAAATTTATCACACCTAGGAATTCATGCCTAGCAAACATCATATATATTTCATGCATAATATTTTCATGGAAATCTGAAAACAAATCATCATCATCATCACCACTATTTTTCATCATCACAACAAAGTCTTAAGACAGTCTCTTAAGCACTCTTTTACTTTTAACAATGTTTCTATACTGGGATTAGCTTGACGACCTAGCGAGCGGCGACTCCATGAAATGGTCATAAATAGCGACAATGTCCTTTGAAATTATTGTTAAAAGTCCCTTTTATTTTTTATCAAATCATTCCACAAACAACCAATTTGTTCACATCAGATTATTTCATTTAAATTTTAAAGCATGACATAAAGTCATAATATTTCCAAACGACATAATTACATGAATCATTAATCAAACAAATCAAAACATTAAAGCATCATAAAAACATATGAACAAGTCATATCATCAAAAATATCATCAGAGAAAATGAATAGTAAAAATGAATTAGGGTTTTACCCTATTTTCTTAATTTTATTCAAAACAATTAACACCATTTTAAATTTTGCTTTTCCGTGTTTTTACCTCAAAGGTTCAATTTGGGTAAAAACACGGAGGGGGCACCATAGTCAGCATTCATACGATTCGACCTAGAATCATCGTCTAAAAATTGAGTATATTTTTGCTTTCTCGTAAAACGGGAAAAACTCGTATTTAACGCATTTTCTTCGAAAAATTCGCTAAAGAGGGGGCAAAATGTAGCACCCTAAAATTGGCACAGTAAACCTTAACAAATAATTAAAATTACTTTAGTAATAATTCAAATTCAAATTTCAATCCCGAACGCCCGTTAACCGCCTGTTAAACCGCTCCCCTTGTTTTTCATGCCATTTTTAGGATTTGTTGTGACCGTTGGATGATATCGTCACCGATCAGACGATATCACCTCAGATCGGATGAATTATTCTGGAGAAGAACGTCCAGACGATTTCATCCCCAAATTGATTTTTCATAATTAGCTTTTGTTTCAATGACGTCTCTAACCGGGGCAAAAGCGTGTCTACACGGTTAGAGACTTCCCTCATTGGAGATCTCCCAAATTGGGATGATCTCCAACCTCCCAACCTCCTTCTTATGCCTATTTAATCTTAGGCCCTCCCCTTGACATTCCCCTGGCTGAATTTTACTGCACTTCAAGTTTTACATGCATTAGAATGTCTTAGACTACTGTTTGCCTTGGCCCCTTTTTGAATTTTCTTGTAGGAACTTTGTCCTTCTTCAGTCAGAGCAAGCTCAGATCGTCACAAATGATCCTGTACGATCTCGGACGATCACGCCATAATTCAAGATGATTATGTATTTTGTAGACGATTTCGACTATAGCCAACATTGGGGGCAAATCCATGCCCTGAGTTTGCATTCTCTGTCCATTATCTACTGTTTTACTTTGCATTAGTTAGATTTATTTCTATTTTACATCTTGGAGTTCACCTCACGTAGCATAGATGCATGATAGAGTCAAAGTTAGTCATTAAAACAATTCATTTTACTTAATTTGTTATATAAAATTGTCATTCTAACATTCATACTTTCATTTCTATCATTTTCCCTTGCTTTTGCAATTGTATTTTTTGTTCTTGATATCCATTTCTGTAATTGCAGGTCTCTGACGAAATCGTCAGATGATTTCATCAGATTAGAGACGATTTCATCAGATTAGAGACGATCTTGTCATATTAGAGACGATCTTGTTAGATCAGTAGATCAGGGACGATCCTGTCAGATCAGAGATGATCCTGTCAAATTCCAGATGATCTGGACTACTTCAAAACTCAAAACCTCCATCAAACATCCGGATCTTCCGTTAAAAGTTTCCTGGTGAATCCACCATTCATCGAAAATTCACCCTTATACATCTCCCCCAAGAGGTGGGACCTTCAAAGGGCCTCTCAGTCTGAGGTATTGTCCCATCCTTTTCACATCCTCTTTCGGGCACGGATCCTATAGCCTGAAGGTAAGGATGCGAAAAATTTGGAGCGATACGCAAACCCTATCCCATTTGCAAAGAGAAAACATCAATTTTTCCTTACATCATTTCAAAATAAAATCTCTTTAAATTTGATCAAAAATAGATGTCACACATACTAACAATCTTGAATGTGACATTATATAAATAGGGATGGATTGCAATGTAGTATTTATGAGTTTTAGCCTTTCAACCATGGTCAAAAATTAACCTTTACAACCTATAAAATAAAATACTATTCTATCCAAAATTAAATCCTAAAGTTTCTTCTCTTTTCCTTTATGAGACAAAGGAATGATAAAATATGTTGATGGAAAGTTTACAATTTTAAGCCCCAAATATTTAAAATAATCAACTATAAATCTTGCAATATTAAGGAAATATATATCACCTTTTGTTGTATTAACAAATTATCCTATAACCCTTTCATAGCATGATCATAATAATTTAAACTACATAACCTCATTGGTTGAGGGATGACCCAAAATAAAATTTTCATCAACAAATTGGAGATGAGATTCAAAGGGACCATTTACTGCAACATGAATTCCTTTGATTTTTTCTTCCCTTTTTGCTTTGTGAAATCTTCCCCTAATTCCTCAACTAGAAAAATAAATAAATATGGAGATCATGGATCATGCTCAAAGAGTCTATGATATGACTCAAAGTATCTAGTAGGTGATCCACTGATCCATTCACATCATCCTTGACAAAATCCTATTTTATTGAGAATATCATGTAGAAAACTCCAACAAATCCTATCATATTGTTTTTCATATCTAATTTCATAAGCATAATTGGTTTTTTTATGGGATAAAGATAATGTATCACCTCCTACAAAATAATTTTTACTATCAAGAATTTTTTTACCATGAACAAAACCACCTTGTTCCTCTATTATAAAACAATCTAGAATGCATTACAATTTGTTTAACGTAAATTTTTAAATGATATTTTAATTCATATTACAAAGGCTTATTGAATAAAAATATCAAAATATTTTTTCTTTCCTTTCTTTGGAACCAATGTAATAAAGAAGTCATTAATATCACATATTATAGCCTTCCTTTTCTAGGTCTCTTCACCTATAGATAACATATTACTCTTTAAATCCTAATATCTTTGAAAAAAAATTGCAAGAAATCCCAAAACCTTATTCTAAGCCTTTCCCCAAGTAGAGGAAGCCCATCGAGAACCCTTATTTTGATATAGGATCATATGGAGGTTCCCCATCATAAAGTGAATGTTGGAAGCCCCACCAAGGATGACTTGGTTTACTTTACATATTCCTCTACTATTTGTGGAGTGGTGTTTGATCCCAGAGGTGAAGTAGGGATCCCTAATGTCAAAATAGAATCCCACCACCACTCGATCCAAATCAAGTCATAAACTAGTAAAAGAAAAAATATCCAATTCATATTGAACCTAATAATTATTTAGAGGAAGTTGAAGATTTCTTCTAAGAGGTCCAAAAAGACAAGAGAGGTAGTCCTTCCTTTTGCACTTCTCCCCATAATGTGGCCACTTAGAGCAACTCTCCCCTACTACCAAATTTTGACACATACATTCCCTTCATCACTAAGAATGGTTTTATGTAAGGGTTTGAGGATTTAATCGATGCCATGCTTAGAGTAACAAAAATGAATATTTCCTTCGATCATAAGGTTATTGCTCTATTGGAATAATTCAAAAACAAACATGGTGATAATGATCCTTATGAGGTCCAAAATACCCTTGTCACTACTGAATATGGTTGATCCTTTTGGCCATACTCTCTCTTTCTCCCTCCTCTACATTCCCTTTATCCTTTTTTTGGTCTATGTAATAAGGTTTAGGGTCAGGTCCGATGTGTAGACCAATTGGTTTGACCAAACTCCATAAGGAGGTGGAGGTCCAAGGTTAAAATATTGAGCCTCGCCAGACTGAATGCTTGTCCTTTTCTTGGTGCTTTCAATAACATTAAAGGTTTAAAATGATTGTGGCATGGTGGTTATAGCGGTAGACTACGTGAAGATCTATGTGGCTACTTTCAGGGTAGATAGTGTAGAATACTATGGTAGCCATAAAATTTGGATAGCCTGCCTGGATTCATGGTAGCTACCAATTCCACCATGTAAATTAATAAATAAATAAAAGGATTATGGTCCTTCATTGTTGTGGTTTTGTTTCTAGTTTTCTCCCTCTAGTCCATAGGAATATGTTTTTATTTTGTGGTAAGGATTATGGTTCTCCCCTATTTTGTTGTTACTATTTTCCCCCTTTAGTCCTTGGGATTTTGTCCTATAGGGCCCCTTCCTGGGGTCTTCTCCTTTTGTAAAAGGTTTTAGGGTTCTCCCCTATGATGAATACTAAGAGGTTTGCAAGTGCTGATGACAAGATAAAATCTATCATCTCTTGTCTCCTATGTATTACCATGCATAGGCACAATATGTATATCAATCAAATTAGAATTCTTTTAGACATTTGTTTAAAGGTAATTCTTCAATTATAAGTCCTTCAGGCAAAGCAAAGGTCCTTTAGATAATTGTTTTAAAGGGAGTCTTCAATCAAAGATCCTTCAAGAAAATTAGAAGTCTTCAATAATAAGTCCTCTAGCCAAAGTAATATTGATTTACACATTTTCTTAGAGGCAAGTCTACCAATTAAAAGTACTCCATGCAAAGTGTAAGTCCTTTAAACATTTGTTTAAAATGAAATCTATCAATTATAAGTCTTCTAATCAAATAAAAGGTCAAAAATTAGAAGTCCTACAAGATATTTGTCTATAGGTAAGGTAAAAATCCTTTAGACATTTGTTTAAAGGTAAATCTATTTTATAAATTTTAAATAAATTATAAAGTGCTTCTTTGGTATTTTCCTAGGGGTATTAAAAATAGTATATTTATCACTTGTATCATAGCTGAAGTCCCCCTTGGAAAATATTTAGTTGTACATACTTGTATAAAGTTATATATACACACACAATATAGCAATACCTCATGACATTATCTAAAGCTCCCCTGGGCAAGTATTTTATCTCTCTAAAATCCCCTTTGTCAAATCTTTATCTCTACATATTTTTATGTTGTGGTATACATATTGTGTTATAGCAACACCTCATGACATTATTTAAAGTCCCCTTGGAAAAATATTTATATGTATATATTTATATATAGTTATATGTTTATTGTATTATGGTAATGCTTCATGAAATTATCTAAAGTCCCCTTGTAAAAATATTTTACCATAGCTAAATACCCCTTAGGAAAATATTTTATCATAGCTAAAGTTCCACCAACAAATTTTTTATCTCTAAAATCCATCTACTATAGAGATAAAACATGGTCTAGAGGGACTTTAGCTATTATAAAAGATCTACCTAAGGGGAATCTCGTTGTGGTAAAGGAATTTTAATCCACATATCCTTAATCCAACTACTATATCTCTAAGTATGTAGATGGTATTATACAACCTCTAGGACAGCCCCCCCCCCCCCCCCCCCCCCCGCCCCCCCCCCCCCCCCCCCCCCCCCCCCCGAGAGCGGACCCCCCCCCCCCCCCCCCCCCCCCCCCCCCCCCCCCGAAATACCCCCCCCCCCCCCCCCCCCCCCCCCCCCCCCCCCCCCCCCCCCGGACCCCCCCCCCCCCCGGGGGAGGCGCGCCCCCCCCCCCCCCCCCCCCCCCCCCCCCCCCCCCCCCCCCCCCCCACCCCCCCCCCCCCCCCCCCCCCCCCCCCCCCCCCCGTGGGAGAAGAGGGAAAGAAGAGGGATACCCCCCCCCCAAAAAAAAAAAAAAAAAAAAAAAAAACAAAGCCAACCCCAACCCCCCCCCCCCCCCCCCCCCCCCCAAACAAAAAAAAAAAAAAAAAACCCCCCCCCCCCCCCCCCCCCCCCCCCCCCCCCCCCCCCCCCCCCAAGGGGTGAGGTTCTCCCCCGGGGGAAAAAAATTTTTTACCAAAAATTTTTCCCCCCCCCCCCCGTTTTTTATTGGCCCAAATTTTGTGAAGGAGGCCGGATTTTGTGGCGGCGGATTTCCCTTAAACTTTAGGGTTAATTCTAGTAAAAAAATTTAATGCTAGTAAAAAAATTAACATCATCAATAATTAACAATTCAAAAGCATTAGTTATATTACATCACAAATCCTACACAACATTAAATATGTCTATCTTAAAATTGGGATATAAATATGATTTTTTGATGCATTCATCAATAAATGCATCAAAAAAGAGGAAAATATAGACACCCAATTTTGAGTGCATTGTCAAGATCTTTAAAAAAACCAACAATTTCATTGACAGGTCAATCAAGTGTCCAAATCAATTCAATCATCCAAAACCCAATTTGGAAGGATCTATTGCTCCAAATGTAAAACAACTAACACTTGAGCAATAGCACTAGTGGTTCTTCTACTATTTGATAATGCTTTTACATAAACCTCAAACTTACATCATTTCTCACTGAAACTAGCATTGGTGTTAGGATCATTACTATCACTAGCACAATTGACTCTAGTCATACTGACTATAAAACTCCATAAGGGAAAAGGTATACAATTAGTACCTTCCAAGCCATCCACAAAAAATAGTTTTGATCACATAAGTCTAATCCATAGCCTTATCAAAAACCCAAATCCCCAAAACTTTTATTTTCTCTCTTTCATTCATTCATTAATTACATGTTGAACCATTTTTAAAATCTTACCTTTTTTTCCCTTTCCTAGTGCTTCCTAGTGCTTTCAACGACGTAAAAGGTTTAAAATGATTGCGGCATGGTGGTTATAGGGGTGGACAACGCGACAATCTGTGTGGCAGCTTTCGGGGCGGACAACACAAAATACTATGATGGCCATAAAAAGCCGAACATCCTGCTCGGATTTATGGTGGCTACCGATTCCACCATGTTAAAAAAAAATGTTACCTTTAAAAATCCAATCAACTTCAATGTAACCATACTCCAAATATCCATGGAATCCTAAAACTAACACTTGGAGGATCCCAATCTATGGTCGTTTGAGGATCCAAAAACTCTCTCAAATTTCATATATGGTATTTTGAGGATAATAAAAATCTATTAAATTTAATATATCATTTAGTGTAACGAAAAATCTTTACAAATTTGAGTATGGATTTCATGCAACCATGAAGCTTTTGATCATATCAAACAACAAGAAAGTTTATCTACTTCATCACCACAAGTGAATATCAAGAAAGGCATATATATTGAGGCTATAAGCTTGCTTGGTTGTACTCTATACCATATTGGATTTTTTATATCTTTGTTTCTATAGCTTTGTAATCATTTGATAATTTCATGCTAACATTATTTGTTTATCACATTTTCACGTACTTGAGATTTTGCTTCATTGCATCATTCCATCATAACCCTTACACCTACTAGTTAGGGATCCTTAGTCCTTTGTTAAAAGTCTATTTTTCTATATCAAAAGGTGAAAGCACTATTGAAATATAGTATTAATTGTGCTACTAAATTTTATATTGATTATAATAGGATTTGAGACATCATAGTCATAGTTTTCCACAAAAAGTTAAGTGTTGCTGGTTGCCAAAAACATTAGCAATGATATCACTTACATAGTGATGATTTTTTGACCAAGCACAAAGCACAAAGTCAACATTTTATCATTTAACATATGTTTATTCCCATATTTGGAATATATTTGGAATAGGTAAGGGCTATGCATAGTGGCAAATCACCATTAGTTCATGAGTATTAGGATTTTTAATATTGAAAATTGGTAAATATGGGGACCCTAGACATCAACCTATTCACCCAAAATTTCTAGGAGCAAAATTTTTTTAGGGTTGGTTCGTCCCCTTTGATAATAATTTCATTGTTTTTATTTTAAATCACCATCCACTCTTGCCTAAATCATGGACCTTTCTACCTTCAAATTATAATTAATTTTATTTATCCCGCTAAATTTACCTCTTATGCCACCATTATATATACCTAACATGACAACAATACTCCTACATCTAAAAAATTGATTCTCCTTGAAAAAGAACCTATAGTAGGAAACAATCTAAAAAAAACTTGTAACATACAATAAAAAAGGAGATGAAAAATAATAAAAGGGAAATGATGGATGACGAACAATGAAAAATAAAAAGGGAGATGTCAAACATCAAAAAGGGGAACGATGAACAATAAAAAGCGGATAACAAATGATAGACAACCAACAACAGAAAGGGGATGACACACAACAAAAAAGGAATGATGGATGGAATAAGACTAAAAAAAAGGATGATAGAACAAAAAGGGGGACGATGGACAAAATATTGCTTATAGCAAAAAGAGGGATGATAGATAGTGGATGATCTTTAGTAGAAAGGGAGATTATAGAAATTAAAAATGGGGATGATGGATGATGAATGACTGACAATAGAAAGGGGGATGACAGACAATAAAAATGGGAATGAAAGATTGTGAATGATTGATATAAAAAATGGGATGAAAGACACAAAAAAGAGGGATGACAAATGATGGATGACTAACAACCAAAATGGAGACGACAAACAACAAAAAGGGGTGACAATGATGAACCACCAACAACAAAAAGGAGGATGATAGACAAAAAAAAAAAAAAAAAGGGACGACGATCAAAAACAAGTTATGATGAACAACAAAAAAGGAGACAATGGACAATGGATGATGGATAGCAAAAGGGGATGAAAAACAATAGAAACATATATGGTAGGCAAAATGGATGATGTTTATTTTTTAACTTTTGAAGTAGGGAATATTCTAAAAGATGTAACTTTTGAAGTAGGGAATCGTTTTTATTTTTATTTTAAACCACCTAGCTTAATGAGATATACATTTTAAATTGATCTAAGATCAGTTAATCTCATGGTAAAATCCTAAAAAAAAACCCTCATAAGACCTCCAAAATGAGCTTTGAAGTTGCTAAAGTGTGATACCAACGAAAAATCAAGTACAGATCTAATAAATGTAATGTGCAGAAAAACCCTTAAAGGATTAGATATTGGTAATATAAAATTAAAGGATTAGATATTGGTAATCTAAAATTATGGATCTGGTAAATATTGTTGTCTTATCACAAAAATATATGAAAAATGTGTGGTACCAAGATTTTGCAATTGACTTACACCATTTTTATAATTTTTTGTGGGAAAAAATGCAATTCACCATGTCTTCTACATGAGTTTGAATACGATTCACCTTGCTTTCAAAACAGATTCACTTTATTTTTAATAATAAACTTTGGATCCACCCCTTATGCATAACCTATGAATAGGATTCTAATGATAGTCAAGGGAGTCATTCACTCTTTGTTGATATAGACAAACCCCTTTATACAAATTAGCAAAAAAATTGGTAGAAAGCCATAGCATCAACAATGCTTGTATAAACTAGTAGTGCTTATATCAACAATATGTCCTACCACTTGGTTGTCCAATAATGAAAACCTCAACACTGAAAAATTTTAGTCAATACAAGGCATGTTAACTTCTTCATGAGTACCATTTCACTGCAGTCAAAGTACTATATGGAGTTACTCATTTCTTGTAATCCATCTAGGGTCCGTCAACATCCTGACTTATGAACCAAGAGTTACATGATCTGTCATGATAAGCGACGAGATGTCCAATTCCATCTTGTCGTTGTGTAATAATAATTTCAAAATCAGATAACCCTTCACTGTAATATAGGTGACGGCCTAGGAGTTATGCCCATTTCATCCTCCTATACCTTCCCTCCTAACCCTTCTCGTTAGGAGTGCAGCCGCCTTTCCTTTCGGTAATTGACCTTCCTCAAATACCGATGTTGTGCTTAATATTCTCCTCTTACTATTCTCCTCCATCGGTCCTGATGGATCATTTTTGATTGGCAATGTTAGTCTCTAGAATTCATACCAATGTATGGAAGTTTTTGGGTTTAATTATTTGAAAATAGCTCTAAGATGGTTTCACATTAATTATACTTTATCTAAAATTGTATCATTGTAAAACAATTCTAAAAAGATCTTAAAAATATATGTTTATCACCACTTTCCTTACAAATCTTACTCTCTTTATTCTATGTGTTGATAACTATTGTAAAGTCAATACTAAACTTAGGTATATGAAGAAGATCTTTAAATACTTCTTAGAAATAATTACCAAACAATACCTTTTCAAATAAGGCCGACTATGTTATTTTTAAAAGTGACTAATTATGTAGGCGTTATAAGAGTATATTGTTGGTCTATTCTTTTTTCACCAAACCATGGTGAGGATATACGTATTTGTAGTCTCGTTGACAACCAAGATAACCAAGCCACCATATTTAATTAAGACTACACCTTCTATCTGCTGAAAAAGTCGGAGAAAACATAAAGTTATCATTGATTATAACATACCATATTTATAAAGCTATCAATGATTAAGGATAAATACAAAGCTTATTTATAATATTATAATAAAAGCAGTGACTAATTATGTAGGCAATATAAGAATGGTGAGGATATACGTATTTGTAGTCCCGTTGATAACCAAGATAACCAGGCTACCATATTTAATTAAGACCGCACCTTATATCTGCTGAAAAAGTCGGAGAAAACATAAAGTTATCATTGATTATAACATACCATATTTATAAATCTATCAATGATTAAGGATAAATACAAAGCTTATTTATAATATTATAATAAAAGCAGTGACTAATTATGTAGGCATTATAAGACTATATTGTTGGTCTGTTCTTTTTTCACCAAACTATGGCAAGGATATACGTATTTGTAGTCTCGTTGATAACCAAGATAACCAAGCTACCATATTTAATTAATTAAGACTACACCTTCTATCAGCTGAAAAAGTTAGCTTTACACATAATCCCGGAGAAAACATAAAGTTATCATTGATTATAACATACCATATTTATAAATCTATCAATGATTAAGGATAGATACAAAGCTGTTAGAAAAATTAACTCAGATTTCACGCATGTGCCCAACTGCGCTCCGAACCTTGGGCGAAACCGGATTGCGCTCCAGACATGGGCGAAGTCGGACTGCGCTGCCGCAGTCCGGGATCCCGGCAAAGGGCTGACATGACGTCGCACCTACCCTCTGACAGATGTGATGCTTGTGCGATGATTGGTCAGAAACCCTAGTTGAGGGCTTGTCAGGACCTGTCTGAGGACAAACCCTAATCCTCCCCTTCTGCGGCTATATAAGGCGTCTCGGGTATTTCAGAAGTGTAGAAGGAGCAAGAAGGAGCAAGAGGCAAAGAAAAGTATCTCAGCGAGCAGTTTGACTCAGCTGATTAATGTCTGAGCAGCCGACTCGACATTTTGTCTGTTTAACTTATCTCGCAGGTGCACTCGCAGATGATTGTAATTTTCTCGCTTGAGGAACTCTGTAACCCCCGTTTAATATAAATAAAATTTGTTGTTTGTTTTAGGCACCTTTAGGGTTTGCGCTTTGTTGTTCTCTGCTCCGGTTATTCTCTCCTCTCATACGGGTGTTGCCAAGCCAGGCAAACCCAGCGGTAGCCGAGGAAGAAGAACAAGTCTAAAGCGGCTTTCCAAGTTTGCTTCCGAAGTTTGCGGCTAAGACTGGAGCAGCTCGAGTGCGCGAGGAGTTCGAAGTTGGCCTCAGTCCCCTCTTCACCCTGCGTAGTTCGTTGGCTGCCCGAAGTTCGAACTTCGCCCAAATTTCGGGCGAAGTCCGTCGCAGCCGCGAAGTTCGAACTTCGCCCAAATTTCGGACGAAGTCCGTCGCAGCCGCGAAGTGTGAACTTCGCCCAGTTTCGAGCGAAGTCCGGTTGCGGCCCCGAAGTGCGAACTTCGCCCAAGTTCGGGCGAAGTCCGTCGGCGCGGCCGAAGTGCGCACTTCGCCCAATTTTGGGCAAAGTCCGTCGACGTGGCCGAAGTTCGAACTTCGCCCTAGTTCGGGCGAAGTCCGTCGGCGCGGCCGACGTTCGCACTTCGCCCTAGTTTGGGCGAAGTCCGTCGGGCCCCCGACTTCTGCACTGCGCTGTCTGCGCTGCGGCGTTCGGACTTCGGCAACATACAGACTTCGGCGTGGTTTAAAAAAAAAAAATTAAATTTAATTCTTCAAATTGGTATCAGAGCTGATAGTGTCGTGACACGGAGATAGAAGCATGGCTTTCGAGAGAAACTCGCTGCAGTTGCAGATCCCACGATTTAATGGCAAGAACTATGATTACTGGAGCATCCAAATGAAGATCCTGTTCGGATCTCAGGAGCTATGGGAGTTAGTCGAGAATGGCTACCCGTAACCGGTAGATGCAAAGAAGACTAGCCGCCCTCTCTCATGCAGACAAGGATCTCGTTGAAAGAGCACAAGAAGAAGGACCGAAGGCCCTCTTCTACATCATGCAAGCGGTTGAGGAGACCATCTTCCCGTGGATTGCATCAGCCACCAAGGCCAAGCAGGCCTGGGAAACCCTAGCAAGTTCGTATCGTGGCACCGACAAAGTGAAGTTGGTGAAACTGCAGATGCTCAGGAGACAGTTTGAGAACCTGCAGATGAGCGAGTCCGAGTCGATGAGCGACTTCTTCACCCGTACGACTGACATTATCAACCAGATGCGGTTGAATGGAGAAAATGTCCGGAGCCAGAGAATCGTGGAAAATATTCTCAGAAGTCTGCCTGCGAAGTTCGACTCGGTTGTGATAGCAATCGAAGAGTCGAGGGATCTGACAACCCTCTCGACAGACGAACTCATGGGTTCATTGCAGACCCATGAACAGAGGCTGAGCCGTTCATCTCAGACCTCTCTGGAGCAAGCGTTTCGGGCTCAAGCCTCAGTCCGAGACAACGGCAGACAAGACTCCCACCACAGCGCTTCTAGTTCTCAAGGAGGGAGAGGCAGAAGGTGCGTGGGAGAAGTAACAAGCAAGGAGGGAGATCAAACCCTCATGACGCTGAGCCAAGTTGCAACTTTCATCAACAAGGAGGAAGAGGCACTGGCAGAAATCAGCAAGGAAGCTCTCAGCAGAAGAAGGACATGTCAAAGGTCCAATGCTACTACTGCAGCAAGTTCGGCCATTATGCCTCACAGTGCAAGAAGAAGATGGCGAACGAGAATCAGCAGCAAGCCCATTATACGGAGGAACCCGAAAATGCGACAGGAGGAAATGTATTGCTGACTTGCAGTATTGAAGAGGAGAGCAAGAAAAACATCTGGTATCTTGACAGTGGTTGCAGCAACCACATGACTGGGAACAGAGAGATGTTCTCACAACTGGATGAAACAGTCCAGTCCGAAGTCAAGATGGGGAATAACAACAAAGTTCCTATGATGGGGAAAGGAAAGATCCTCATCCGCACCCGGCACATTGAAAGATAAACAATTCAAGATGTTTTTTATGTGCCTGGGTTGAAGCATAATCTGTTAAGTGTTGGACAACTTGTGCAAAAGGGGCACACTGTACTGTTTAAAGACGGTGTCTGTTCCATCAGAGACAAAGTCCATGGACAAATTGCAACTGTGTCCATGACGAAAAACAAAATGTTTCCGCTGCAGATTCAGAATGAATCATTGATGTCTCTGAGTGCAGTTGAGAAGGATGCTACCTAGCTGTGGCATCTCAGATTCGGGCACCTGAGCTTCAGTGGCCTGAATCAACTGCACGGGATGCGAATGGTGAAGGGTCTACCCCTGATAGAGCAACCGAACCAAGTGTGTGAAGGTTGCCTAGTCGGCAAGCAGCACAGGGATGCATTCCCCGTAGGGACGCTCTTGGAGAGCATCATGGCCATTGGAGCCGGTGCACTCAGACATTTGCGGTCCGATGCAGACCACCACATTTGCCGACAACAAATACTTCTTGACGTTCATTGATGACTTCAACCGAAAGACTTGGATTTATGCCATCAAGCTGAAGTCAGAGGCATTTGCTAGATTCAAGGAATTCAAGGCTCTAGTGGAGAAACAGAGTGGTTATTATGTGAAGACTCTCAGAACTGATGGAGGTGGAGAGTACATCTCCAACGAATTCCACAACTTTTGCAAGCAGCACGGAATTCGAAGATAGTTCACTGCCAGATACACGCCACAGCAGAATGGCGTAGCTGAGAGGAAGAACCGAACCATCATGGAAATGGTGCGAAGCATGATGAAGGCGAAGGGATTGTCGCATGAATATTGGGCAGAGGCTGTAACATGTGTAGTCTACTTGCTGAACAGATGTCCCACCAAAAGCGTGAAGGACAAAATCCCTCAGGAGGCCTGGAGCGGAGTGAAGCCAAGTGTGGCTCACTTGCGTGTGTTCGGGTGCATTGCATATGCACATGTTCCAGAAGAGAAACGGCAGAAGTTGGATGATAGAGCTAAGAAATGCATTTTCACAGGGTACAGTGAGCATGCGAAGGCATATAGGCTGTACAACCCTATGACGAAGAAGCTCATCATCAGCCGTGATGTGAAATTTCTTGAAGATCAATCCTGGAACGGGAAGTCAGAGACTGGCCAGTTAAAGCCAGCAGAAGTTCAGTCTGTTGACTTGGAATAAGGAAGTGTGCAGCCACCAACAACTTCCAGCAGCAACAGCGGTGCCAGCAGTAGCACAGCCACTCCATCACGGTCGCCTCCACTTGTAAGCAGAATTCAAAACCTGAGGACACCTGCGAAGACTCGGAGCTTGCAAGACATTTATGAGGCAACCCAAACCCACATAGATGAAGAGCACCCTGACTTTGCATTCTTTACTGAAGTTGATCCAGTAGAGTTCGAAGATGCAAGTCTGAATCAGAAGTGGGTGCAGGCGATGGATGAGGAGATAGCAACCATTGAAAAAAATGAAACATGGCAGCTGACAGATCTTCCAACAAGGAAGAAGACCATTGGGGTCAAGTGGGTTTATAAGAAAAAGTTCAACGCCCAAGGAGACATTGACAAGCACAAATCCAGATTGGTGGCGAAGGGTTACAAGCAGAAGTCAGGCATCGATTACCATGAGGATGATCCTGGCACTCGCAGCCCAACAAGGTTGGAAGATGTACCAGATGGATGTCAAGTCAGCCTTCCTCAACGGAGTGTTGGAGGAAGAGGTCTACATAGACCAGCCACCAGGTTACGAAATTGAAGGCCAGGAGGGCAAAGTCCTGAAGCTGAAGAAGGCCCTGTACGGTTTGAAGCAGGCGCCCCGAGCTTGGTACAGCCGGATTGACAACTATTTTCAGGAGAATGGGTTTCAAAAATGCCCATATGAGCACACCCTGTACATGAAGACAAATGCAGCAGGTGATCTCATTACCGTCTGCCTGTATGTGGACGATCTGATTTATACTGGCAACATCAATGTCCTGTTCGACCGCCTCGGAACAGCCATGAAGAAGGAGTTCGAGATGACGGACTTAGGGTCGATGAAGTATTTTCTCGGCATTGAAGTTGACCAATCGGCAGATGGCATCTTCATTTCTCAGGGCAAGTATGCGAAGGATGTCCTGAAGCGCTTCAAGATGGAGGACAACAAACCTGCCATCACACCTGCAGCCATAGGTTTGAAGTCGAGCAAGTTGGATACAGGGAGGAATGTCGACCCAACCCTATTCAAGCGGCTAGTTGGCAATCTGATGTATTTTACTGCAACTCGACCAGATCCGATGTTCGGAGTCAGTCTGATCAGCCGTTTCATGGAGACTCCGAAGGACACGCACCGGCAAGGTGCAAGAGGATCTTGCGCTATGTCAGCAGGACACGAAACCATGGCCTATTTTACACCGGACAAGACCAGCTTGGAGCTAGTGGGCTTCACTGGACAAGTGATCGGGCTGGCAGCACTGACGATCGAAAGAGCACCTCCGGGTATGCTTTCCATCTCGGATCGGGGGCGATATCATGGGCATCCAAGAAACAACCCATCGTTGCGTTGTCCACGACCGAGCGTAATATGTCGCCGCCACGTCGCCCGCATGCCGGCGCTTTGGTCGCGAAGAGTTCTGAGTGAACTGAACATTCCTCCGGATGGCGCGACAACAATTTTCTGTGATAACAATTTGGCCATTGCACTCTCAAAGGATCCCGTGTTCCATGGCCGGACGAAGCACATAGACATCCGATATCATTTCATCAGAGAGCTGGTGAAATTTGGTGAAGTACAACTACAGTTTTGCAGTTCCAAGGAGCAGCTGGCTGACATCTTCACGAAGCATTTGAAGGAGGAAGACTTCAACAGATTGCGAGAGCAGCTTGGAGTCAAAGCGCTCGTGAAATCAGGCTTAAAGGTGGGTGTTAGAAAAATTAACCCAGATTTCACGCATGTGCCCAACTGCGCTCCGAACCTTGGGCGAAACCGGATTGCGCTCCAGACATGGGCGAAGTCGGACTGCGCTGCCGCAGTCCGGGATCCCGGCAAAGGGCTGACATGACGTCGCACCTACCCTCTGACATATGTGACGCTTGTGCGACGATTGGTCAGAAACCCTAGTTAAGGGCTTGTCAGGACCTGTCTGAGGACAAACCCTAATCCTCCCCTTCTGCGGCTATATAAGGCGTCTCGGGTATTTCAGAAGTGTAGAAGGAGCAAGAAGGAGCAAGAGGCAAAAAAAAGTATCTCAGCGAGCAGTTTGACTCAGCTGATTAATGTCTGAGCAGCCGACTCGACATTTTGTTTGTTTAACTTATCCTGCAGTGCAGCCTGCAGATGATTGTAATTTTCTCGGTTGAGGAACTCTGTAACCCCGTTTAATATAAATAAAGTTTGTTGTTTGTTTTAGGCACCTTTAGGGTTTGCAGCTTGTTGTTCTCTGTTCCGGTTATTCTCTCCTCTCATACGGGTGTTGCCAAGCCGAGCAAACCCGGCAGGCAACGCAGGAAGAAGAACAAGTCTAAAGCGGCTTTCCAAGTTTGCTTCCGAAGTTTGCGGCTAAGACTGGAGCAGCTCGAGTGCGCGAGGAGTTCGAAGTTGGCCTCAGTCCCCTCTTCACCCTGTGTAGTTCGTTGGCTGCTCGAAGTTCGAACTTCACCCAAATTTCGGGCGAAGTCCGTCGCAGCCGCGAAGTTCGAACTTCGCCCAAATTTCGGACGAAGTCCGTCGCAGCCGCGAAGTGCGAACTTCGCCGAGTTTCGAGCGAAGTCCGGTTGCGGCCCCGAAGTGCGAACTTCGCCCAAGTTCGGGCGAAGTCCGGTTGCGGCCGAAGTGCGAACTTCGCCCAAGTTCGGGCGAAGTCCGTCGGCGCGACCGAAGTTCGAACTTCGCCCTAGTTCGGGCGAAGTCCGTCGGCGCGGCCGAAGTTCGAACTTCGCCCTAGTTCGGGCGAAGTCCGTCGGCGCGGCCGAAGTTCGAACTTCGCCCTAGTTCGGGCGAAGGCCGTCGGCGCGGCCGAAGTTCGAACTTCGCCCTAGTTCGGGCGAAGGCCGTCGGCGCGGCCGAAGTTCGAACTTCGCCCTAGTTCGGGCGAAGTCCGTCGGGCCCCCGCAGCGTTCGGACTTCGGCGACAGACAGACTTCGGCGTGGTTTAAAAAAAAAAAAATTAAATTTAATTCTTCAAAAGCTTGTTTATAATATTATAATAAAAGCTACCATCCTACTCTAACGTCACTTTTCCTGTAAGTTTTAAACTTGTTATACAATTTTATTTTACTAAACCTTAGAACATTCCTATATTTTGCCAAAGGCATTGACAGAGGCATATAAACATTATAAAGTGCAGCATTAAGGAATTTTATTTATGGTCTGAGATTTTCAAGGACGTCTCTATTCAAGATGTTGAAACGATTCACTGCCTATTTGCCAAAGGACGAACGGCTAACGGCTAACCCAATCGTAGCCTGATTTTCGGTCACAGCGGACGGTTTACTACAGAGACGTGGATTCTCTCTTATTCGCGACTTGGCTTGGGAAAACGCCCGACTGATCCAGTAAGCCGGTTTTCGTTTACAAACTTCTCGGTGACCAAGGAAAGTCTATCACACGTAAACCCGCAATATAACGAGGTCTTCAGCGAATTCGTAAGTTGGGAATCCTTAACTTTATGGACTATAATCTCAGGAGTTTTATGAAAGAAAAAATATAAAATCCTTTCGAGACATGCTCCTTCATTAAAGAAAGGAGGCATCACAATCTATGATTCATTTTAATTTATATCAACTCTTACAAATTATGAAGCTATTCCAAGCTTGCTACGTAAAAGAAAAAGCACTCCATGCTAAAGGAAAAGCTATGAGATATGATTTAGTTTGGGGTAATTTATATATGTACTCTATAATCTATTACCTAAAGGATGTTTAGCACAATTTACGAGCCTGGAAAAGCTATGAGATATGATTTAGTTTGGGGTAATTTACATATGTACTCTATAACCTATTACTTAAAGGATGTTTAGCACACTTTACGAACCTCCTTTTTAATGGCTGTGTAAATACCTATTATATTTTTATTATATTTTTTAAGTAATATTTCTGAAGGTTGAATCAGGATCCCATCACATCATCACTAATAATGTGAGCGAGTGGCGTCCATATATTGTTTTAATTTAATCAATCTATCAATATCATTTCTATATATTGTTTTAATTCGATCAATCTATCAATATCATTTGTATATCATTTCTGTTATTTAGTGAAGTACCCTTTAATTTCTTTTTTTTCAGTTCATTGTCTGGTTTTACACTAATATAGCAAGACGCTCTATTCACGGCATAATATTTACTGAACAAGGAATACTACTTACCAAAAATAATATAAAAGTGCAGCTATCCAAATGAATCAGAGTACTGTAAATTATGTTCAGACGAAGTCAAAATTTAATCATATTTATTTTCAGCGAACACGGATGAATAAACATCAATATTTTGACCACGCATCTAGCTGCACCAAGGTTCATTGAGAATATGCAATAAAAGACACAGTTGTACTGTAACCGAAAGGTGTATTCAATATAAAATTCCTTTAAAAATAACCAACAACACATTAACATTATCTTCCTTTCAAAATGTTCTCTTTCACGGAAATAAAACTATATTTGTTACATTCTGTTTCTTTTCAACATCTTTGCTATCGTATGTCTACAAAACAAGAATGCACGTTACTAAACCAAAGTTTATATTGCATTATAAAAGCAAGTATCGTACACAGACGACACAGTATTCTAATCATGGCTAAAGAGAGCGCTCGATGATTCACTTATTCAAGCCCGTAGACTGGCTATTTGCTTGCACCACTCCGTCACGTTTCAGTTACCACCAGTGAAAGATAGAAAGGTTTTTTTTAATAGAAGGATCAGAGCGGCCAACTATCATTGTATGCATATTATACTTAGCATGAATGCAATTTAATTTTACAACAAAATTTACCTAAATTCATTCTGTATTTTCTTTCCTTAATTTTTTTAGCAAACTCAGCTAAATTTCCAACAAAGTCCTCAACAAATATCATAAATACCCCCACAAGACAAAATTCTAATATTCACATACATTTCGGATTCGAACCAAAGCATTAACCAGAGATGCTGACCTGATAATAGCCAAAGTCCTCCACGTTATCAATTTGCCAACAACAATACTATGCTTCCTTAGAGATACGCCTCGCAAGCTTTCTTATTGTTTAAATAAAAATGGTGACTACGGAGAGTGTTACATCTGGATAGCTAGTATGTAAGCTTCAACCAAAAGTTTGCCAGGTGTAGTTTATCATGCCACCTATTATTCATTAAGAGCTTATATGTGGCTTTCCTTCTTTTTATCATTTTTTATATATTTTATTTTTAGTTTCTATTATTACTATTATATATTTTTGATGATTTATATATATTTTTTATTAGTTTAATTATTTTATTATATATATAGTTCTATACATTTTTAGGTTTAAATTTTTATTAAGAGAAATTAAATACTAAAACACCAAACTCTATAATACAATTACATGAGTGCATCTACTCATCTAAATGGATCGTTGGTGGATGTATTGCCAATAGGGTTCATAAACACTAATAAGGACACCACTCATCATTTCTTAGTTTACCTTCTATCGGGATTGTCTGCTATTAGAAGGAGCAGTACCATCTCCTTGCAAAGAAAGCATGTAATTAAATAATCTCTTAAATGAGGATTGTTACACTTTTGTAGATAACCAATGCTTCTATCAACAAAGAAAAATTCGGGTTCTAAGTTCCAATATTTTATTCTTACTACTTTAAATCATAAAATTTATCTATTATCTATTCTACATTTATTTTTGTTTCCATTATTTTATATTTTATTGATTAAAGGGTAAAAAGGAAATAATGAACATTTTAGCATTGATATCATTAAGGAACCAACTCTAATCTTGCATCTCTTTAAAACAAAAATGTATATAGTCACATTAGGGTTTGTTTGTTGCATCATCTTCTTGAACCCTTGCTTTAAAAGGAAATCCTCTTTTTATTTATCATTGAAATTCAAAATTTTTTAGTTTATGAAAATCTATCTACTAAATTGACTGATGCATTTGTAGCTAGAGATTAAGGCTATGTTTGTAAAATAAAAATCTTAGGAGAAACATAGGTGTTCCCTAGGTTAATACATAAAACCCTAGATTGATTCTCAATAAACAACCCCAATCCTTGAGGTGAAAAATATTTTTATCATCCAATTATTGAATTCATTATTTTGATTTAAATTTAATCAAAATAAATTTTAATAGAGGTTTTAAAATATAAATGGAAATTCACATATCTATAGATAGCTAAAATTCACTTGTTAGAAGTTGGTCCTCCTATATGAACTACATTAAAGCATAGTAAATATTTTTGAAAATATCCTTTTTGATAAAATAGAAATAAATTTAGAGAGGGCTAACCATCTTGGAATAAATTAAAGAACTTTTATCTCTTAAAAAAGTTCATGGCATACCCACGTGTTGTAGGTGAGTTGGAGAGGGTAGGACAATCCTCCAAGGGAGGTACCTTGTTTGAATTTTTACCCTATCAAACACACATCGGGTGCCCAATATCTAGTTGATAATGTTGGTGCAGTCAGGGCCGATTACGACACCCGGGTGATTTTGACGGTGTAGAACCCCTTGGTCATGGTTTTTGATACCAAGGCAGCCCTGCATGGAGTTTTCACTAAATTAAAAAAAAAAAACGTTCATGGCATGGTGTTAAATCATACCCATATGCCACTGATATTAATCCATTATTTTATACCTAACCAAATATGATATGATGTTGATAAAAATCCTTTTGGAAGGAAAATCATTGAGTGATGTAAATATAATCTATATTTCTTTCTAATCCATTGTTGAATCTCTGGAAAATCTATATAGTATTGATTGAACTTATATATTATCCCCTTGCTTTAAAGAAGCATGATATTATGATAGAATATCTTACCTTTGATAAATGCTTATAATATATCATTTGTCGTTTGAATAAATATTAAGATATATTGATTTTTTCATTTTTGTTTGACATAAATTATCCCCTAATGATGGTATCCTCATTTTCAACAAGGCTTCCTTAAATGTTGTTTCTCTATTGCTACCTAGTTTTTCCTTTAAGATTCCCAATCAACCTTGTATCTTCTACTTTATTATTGTCTAAACTAATTGATCATTTAGAAAGTGATTTTTTAATAAGCTATGTGTGGCTTTTGTTGGGAGTGAATTCCATTGAAATAGTTAAACATTACATTGCTCTCATTACATTACTATTAGGTTTAGTAAATCATATCCAACTTGTCTTTTTATGAAAGATATTTTTCTTTAAACTTTCTATCAAAAATATATGTCATCATCCTGAAAATGCTATGTTTATGTAATCAACTACTTGATATAATTTTTATTAAGAGGTAGAAGCTCACTCAACTAGTTGCATTCTAATATTTAAACTTTTCTAAGATGAAAACCAACACCATGTGGCTACAATGTTTGCTTTTATATTTTCATATGTATGAATATATTAGCTATAACAACTTGTCAGCTTCCCAATACCTCTTTTTTAAGGGATCTTATTCATACCCCTAATATCTATAGATATCATTTTCATCAAGACTTTATTTTCTAGTTGTGGGCTTAGCCCCACTTCTTGTTAACAATTCTAATATTTTTTCTTATTTTTCCTATTAATATTTCTTTGAATTTTATTTCCTCTTTGTTTTTTCTTCTTGGATCTTCCTCTAATTTCCACCAACATAGTCATATTCATCTATCTCTTTACGTTTTTCATACTAGTGAGATTTATCATCTATAGGTTTGTCTTGCTCTAAAGGATATGAAGTGCAAGGAATAACCTTCAAATATTTTTATTCTTTATTTTTCCTAGAAAACACTAAAGTTTAAGGACATTCTTCCATAATAGATACATGTTTATGGTACCATAGAATCCCTAAATTGTTAATAATATCCTCTATGTTTATTTATTCGTTATTCTACGCTCAAAACTTCAAATTGCCAAGAATAACCTCTACAATACTTTAATTTTCATTTTAGGGAGAGTATTTTATACTACTTAAGAAAAATGAAGATAATTTACCTAGAATAAACTTGATCTTTTTTGCCTTTGCTTAAAATCTTTGCTCTACATCTTCCTTTTCACCTTTAATTGCCTTTGAATTTGAACTTGTATATTGTACTTATCCATCCTTCTAGCTTTATTTTTATAAAAAATGGGCTAAGTGAACTATGGTGGCCTTTGTCAAGTGAAGATATATATAGGATTTTTATGACTCTTTTTATGGAGCATAATAGGCTTGATCTAATCTAGCTTGCATTACATTATGATTCCATTTATTCCCATTATTTTTCAATTTGCCTCATAAACAAAATTTCATTGTTTAAACTTTACAATATTTTGCCATGTGTCCAATATCATAATAATTGTGTTGTTGAAATACAATGTTTTCATAATCTAATTATTGATCTCATTCTCTTAATTCAAATTTAATCTTAAAGGTTTGTGGAAAAGGTTTTGAAATATCCATAGTAACACATATTTGAGTATATATAACATGCTTTCATTGCTTAGTAGTTGGTCCCTCTTAGATGAATATTCTATGGTATTTCCAATATTCTTCAAAACATAGTTATTGAGAGGTTGATATGGAAGTCCAAAAGGCCTAACCCACACCCAAAACTATTTAATAATTTTAGTTCTTGATAGAAAAATTCTCATTCCATGGTCTTAAAGAAAGGGTATCTCACCCTCTAAATTATAGGCCACCACTCATTATTTTATCCCTAATTTATGAACTAGAAATATGATGAGAATAAAACCTTTAGGAATAAATTTCATGGAGTAGTTTGAATTCAATCTTCACTTCCATTTGATCTAATTTTTTATTCTCATTTTTTTTGGCTAGTATTCAATTTTTGTTTCTTGGTTAGTGTGAGAAACCCTTACGACCGACACTCAGGGTGGGACATCCCCATCCCTACCATGACCTCTCATAAGGGCGAGAGCTAAACTTTTCAATAGGGGCCAAACACACAACCATCACACGCCCACCCCCTCACACACTTATCTCAAGCATAGGCATTCATACTTCCAATTGGGTCATCTAAATTCCAATTAAGGATTTCAAATATGACTTTATTTACATGCTTCCTAGCTTTTCCTCATATAAATCTTTTTTTTTTAACTACCCAAAGATCTAGAGCAAGAAACAAAAATTATAATTATATATATTTTTAACTATAAAATAATTAACATATATAAATTAAAAATAAATAAATAAAATCTCTATAACTTTGAGTTATTCCCCACCCAAAAATAGTCAAAGACTCCTTAGAGAAAGCCACTAGTTTGGTTAATAGTAATTCTAAGATCTGTCCTCAGCAAGGGAAAACTCACCAACAAAAACACAAAATGGAGGAGAAGGTCAAACAAGGCTTTAGTTCTCAAGGAGGATCCCAAGGATCTATGAATCAAGCTTTAGTTATATATATTCTCAATCGACAAAATAGATTTAAATCTAGAGCCATAAGGAGTTAGTCAAACCTCTAGTAAAAAAATGAAGTTAGATACAAACCACAAGGCAAAAAGGAAAACAAATGTGGTTCAAATTTAAAAAAAAAAAAGAGAAAAGTTGGATTCAATAAGCTTTTGGATGAAAAGATGAGGGGAAAATGCAAATTAGAGATGAAAAGACCAGAGGGCTTTGTAAATCAGGGATGCTCTTCTTTATATCATTTCTTTAGATAGCTCCAATTATAAAAAAAAATTGTTTCTTTTTTCTTTGTAATAGCTTCTTTAGGGTTTTTCAATTTCCAAATCAGAAAGATCTCTTATGTTTCTTCTATTGAATCTTGGATAATAAGTTTGTTGCATTAATTTAATCGTAAATGTAATATGTTTTTTCTTTCCTTTATTTTTTATTTTTATTTTTTTCAATGTGTATGTTTTTATTTTGTTTTTTGTATTTTCATATTTTTTTTGTTTTTATTTTTTTATGTTGTTTATAGTTTATGTTTTTGTTATTTTAAATGTGTCGTATCGAAATAGACAAGTAGAAGCAGCGCGAGCCTTAAATCTTACCCAAAAATGATTCTCTAAAAAAAAATCTTTTCCACGAACAAAAAGAATTATCTTGTGTCGTATCTGTTGGACTCGTAAGCCTCTAATACTACCGTTGCATAACTTACGTTTTTAAATTAATTAAAGGAACGGATTTTTTTTAAAGTCTATTCATTATAACACGTAGGTTAAATTTTAAATGAAAAATTAATTAGCAGAGAGCCTACCCAAATTTTTATTGAAAAAACAACCATGGGAAAGCCTGCCTAAATGTTACCGTTTGCTATAAGCAACCGTCACACCAGTCAAACAATAATGATAAGAACAAGATAATTTAAAAAAAAGCATTTCAATTTAAAAAATGTTCAAAGTCTCAAATGCAAACATTCAAAAGTAACATTAAGAAGTGTCAAATTCAAACATTGTCTTTTATGTCATTGATTCATAGAGCGCATGTTCCAAATCAAATGACAAATTCATTGGTTACCTTCTCAACCCAAAACTACTCTCTCTCCATTTCAACGGTGGGTGGATGAACATATGCAAGATGTGCGGCTGGAACTGTCTCGTGGATTTTACCTTTTTCAAAATGAATTGTCCAAAACAAAATTTGATACTCCACACGCATATATTATCCTTCGAAAGTTCTAAGGAAAATTCTATATCACAATGAAAAAGTTTGAAACGCAACTCCCAATATATATACATTTGCTGTTGAATATGTCAAGGCTCTGATCAGGTAACGAAACCTCTTCTCCTTTGGTTTAAAGTTTTAAGAAAGTCGCTGTGTTTTTCATTAATTGTTGTCATCTCCTACATAAATCGAAGTGCTTGTTTCATTGCTGTCTTGTATTTAAGAAAATATTTATATTGTCACGAGAGGGAAAGCCAGAAAAATTCTCCCTTGGTAAAAGAATATGGAGATATCATGCGCCAGTTATTGTCAAATTCGATGTGTATGCTCAAGCATTATATCTCCTAATACAGTGAAACCCATTTCTTCCTTTGGTAGTTATGGTATTAATATTGGCTCAGCTCAAAGTTGGCAGCGGAAGATTAAACAAATGGGCACTGTTAGCCGTCATTTGCATTTGGGTTTCAGATCACCATTTTTTATTGCAGAATATCCTGGAAGATTAAATGAAAGAGGTCCATACTCGGCACATGTTGTTAAGGCTACAAGGTATTGAAATGACTGTAAATCAAAATAATTTTGACAATTTCTCATGCTTTAAATCATTGGGAGTTTTTGCATTCTTGTATGAATTTATTGTGTATGCTAGCATCATGATTTTTTTAATATACATTTTCAATTGATCCAACCCATGGTAAATCTACAACAGCTCGAGTCCAGATAAAGGTGGAGAAGGCTCCCCTGACCAGAGCAAGAACAGCGCCTTGTCTATTAGTTTGATATTTGGTATAATTGGCCGTCTGATCAAGGGGATATTAGATTCCCTGTTTAGGGAGAAGGAGATTCTTGAAAAAATCGAAGGTGGGTACAACTTTAGTAAAATATTACAAATGTTTGCGCAAATTGGATTATGTTGCTGGAAAATTTCGTAGTCTACCAATAAACATATACGATAGGATTTGTGGCGATTTGATTCAGAAAAGGTAGAGGATGCTGTGGACGTCGTCGAGGAAGTGGCGGATACTGTGAGAGAAGGAGCAGAATTTACCGAGGAGATTGCTGAAAAGGTAGAAGGAGCATCCCCAAAAGATGGAATGGTTCATAAAGCTGCAGATATTGTAGACAACGTCTCTGAAGCAGTATCCAAAAATGCCCAGACTGTGGAAGAAGAAGCAGAAACGGTATGGATCATGCCATTTATTTATTTATGAGACTCAAATCTCAATGTCTTTACTACGAAAGTCCCACCCACCAGTCTATGCTATTTTTCATTTAATTTAGTTTAACTCAATTGATGGATGCATGCTGCTACAGATAAAGAAGACGATAAAAGCTGTAGATGACGACGTGGACGCTATAGAAGATGGTGTAGAGGATATTGAAGATAGAATTGCCAAAGCAAGTAGAGATGATCATGACAATCCCATTAATGTTGGAGACAATTCATCGGGCCCAACGGTGGAAGCCACGAACAATCAATCCATGGACTCATTTCATGGCGTTCCAACGGAGAGATTTGAAGCAATAAAGAAGGATATAATCCATCCCTTGCTATGGTTTCTGTTTCCTGGAAGAGAAAGATCATCAACCGAGATGAAAGTTATTATGATAGTACTGGGCATCATCGTTCTAGGCGCTTGTGCAGGACCCTTAAGTTCTTTTGCAAGTTGGTATTTTCTTTCTATGTTATCACCAAGGAGTTTGTATATGTTATGACTCTGGTTGTGACAAACGATTTCACCCTGATCTGAGCATTGTATCCCAAATCTCCATCATTATCAGCATTGTATCACAATTTCATGGTAGGCATTGTATCCCAAATTTCCATTATCCCAAATCTCCATCGTTATCAGCATTGTATCACGATTTCATGGTAGGCATTGTATCCCAAATTTCCATCATTATCAGCATTATTATGTTATTTAAGATCACGAGGAAGAGACTACACTCAAACACCAAGACTTGGTGATCTAGCATTATTAGTTTTTAAGAGATGAAGATGGGTTAGACTACAGCGGTGATGGTAGGATTTATATTACATTAATATGCATTAATTCTATTGATTTCCCATGACGGTATTAAAGGTTCACCATACCATATATGTTTTATCCCCAATTTTTATAAATGGTATTGATTTTCGGATAATTATTTTCTAAAGGTTGACTATACCATACATCATTGTCCACAACCTATATATGAATACAAATAAAGAAAGAGCGAGTTTGAGTTTTGGAAAGTTAATTCCCATAATAGAATAATTAAATATTATTTAGATTTGGGTTAAATGTGGCTCAGTCAAAAACATGTAAATGTTCGAAGTCTAGAAGAAATCCTGATTGGACAGTAGTAAAGAGGAAATCCTAATTGGAAACACCCACTTTGCAGGTCACAAAGCACTATATAAGAAAAAGAGGAAAAAAAAAAGAAAAAAGCTAATTCACTAAGCACTATATAAGAAAAAGGAAAAAAATAAAAAAAACGGTTAATTTATTACGTATTGTCTTTTTGTCTCCGCACACAAAGAGAGTGTATTTTAAAGACAAGGACTCTCCTTGTGTTTAAGTGATTTTTGCAGGTGTTATTCTTTACGTTCTACTTTCCTGTCAAATTTAATTTGTATTTATTTGTTTCGTCTTCCTAATTAATTGATTTACTAGTGATATTTTCAAGTCTCTTTGAACATTTTTTTCAACGGAACATACCGACTTTTAATATCTAATGTTTTTGAATAGGGAATTTTTAAATTGGTTATAGTGATTTTAACTATTTTTTAATATATATATATATATATAGATATATATATATATATATATATATATTAATGAATGAAGTTTTCATTAGGTTATTAAACCAGTTATAAAGTTTTTCACATTGGATATTTTTCTATAATATGTAAGAATATAAATTTTAATTATATTATTCGTATCATGGACAAATTTTTTTTTAAGGAGCCAATCTTTTCAAAACTTCCTTCACAAAAGGTACGTTGAATTATGGTATATAGAAACTGTAGGATAATCAAACAATAGTATTATTGATTTCATGCATTTACATACAATGAGAATGACCGAGATTAGCATGTAATAATATACTAAAAAAATTCTATCAACAACTAACAATAGGAAACATACTAACAAATAATATTCTAAGCTAACAATATATTATGTGTTGGCTTAGAATAACATCTAGGATAGCAATAGTGAAATAATGTAATA
>JAQPPZ010012614.1:0-22500 GCA_028583015.1 Wollemia nobilis | reverse complement strand
AGAGAACTCCTTAATCACCTAAAGAGAACTCATTAATCACCTAGAAAGGACTTCTTAATCACCTAGAGACTTAAAAACACAATTTTGTGTGTATGTGTGTGGATTCTCAAGCCCTTTGTAGAGAATGATACAATTTCAGATGTTGGCCATTAATAGGAATTGAAAATTCCATACCATCCGGAGTAAACAATTTGTAAGTATGCTAGCCTACCATCTAAAATATTTGATAAGGACCAAGCCATTTTGGTTTCCACTTTCCTTTTTCCCCATGCTTGTCATTCTTAGGATCCCAATACAACATTATATCCCCTTTCAAAAAAAAAAATCTTTGGTCTTCTTATTGAAAAATTGTGTTGTTTTGTAAGCCTACTCAGTTATCTTCACCAATGAACTTTTTCTTTCTTCCTACAACTTCACGATCTGATCAAGTCTTCTTTGTAGAACATTTAGATTTTCATGATCCTGAAGAAACAAAGATAAAATATGACTTTCCACCTGAGGGGGCAACAGAGCATTCTAACAATAAACTAGTTCATAAGGAGATTTTCATGTATTTCTTTTGCTAGATATTCTATCAGCCCACAAAGCAAACTTTAGTTCACTATCCTAACTTCTCTTGTTTCTACCTAATGCTCTTATGATTCTTTTGATCAAATTTTTTTTTGAGGATTCTACTAATCCATTACCTTGAGGATAGTATTTTGTAGAATGAGAAAGATCTATGTTGTACCTAGCATAAAATTCAATCATTTCAAAAGAAATGAAGTAGTTACTATTGTCTATGAGCAACTTCTTAGGGATACCAAATCTTATCAATATTTATTATTCTAAGAAATTGATGATCACTCCAGTAGTGGATTTCTTGAGAGGTGCTACTTCTACCGACTTGGTAAAATAGTCTATTGCTATGATGATACACCTATGACCTGTAGAAGAATTGGGGTTGATATAACCTATGAGATCTATTCCCCATTGAGTAAAAGGAACTTCAACATTCATTGGCTTCAAGGGCATGGGTGGAAAATTCTTCTTCCTTGCAAAAATATAATAGTTATGACAACTTCTGATAAAATGATAGGAATATTTAAATAGGGAGGGACAATAATAACTAGCTCTTATGATTTTATGAGTAGTGGCCTTTGGAGCAAAGTGACCTCCACAAAAACTAGAATGATATTCTTTCAGCACTTGAGGGACTTCTTTCTCAAACAAACAGAGAAGCAACACTCCATATGGATGCCTCCAATACAGTCTACCCTCTTGAATGTAGTATTTTTGGACCAATTTCTTGATGGATCTTCTTTTATTTTTGGGCATGTCTTCTAGAAATGATAAATTTTGAAGGTAAAACATAATGTCATCATACCACTTACAATCAGAATTATCAACTCCTCTAGCTTCTTGTTTCTCATCTACTATAATAGTGTTATTCATATCTTCTCCTTCCTTGTTGGCCAAGTACTTTGCTAGTCCTTGTCCTCTAACAATATTCACTTCCTTAAACTCCACATCATATTACAATAATTTAGCCATCCACCTCACAAGGCTACCTAAAGGTTCAAGTTGTGAAAGCACGAGGATACAGAAGCAAAAAAGGAAAGCGAAGATGCGATGCAAACCGAACCAAACATGACGCTAAATCCTAGGAAAGCATGAAAAGATGGAAAGCATGAGTGAATCGAAACAAAACAAAAACAAATATAGAAGACAAACATTTTTATTGATATGTTTCACAACTCGGTTACAATGCGCATCCTCCCATTCCAAGGGCTAGGAGCATTTAAATAAGCGTTCTTGTTACATCCATGGATGCCCTTCCTTCTTTCGCATGCCCACATGTAAAATGGGTGGACCAAACGTCATCGCCACTCACATTGGTGAGTCTTGACTCCTTGCTACTCCTCCGATGTCCAGAACCTACGTTCAAAGGAACAAGAAACAATCAGTAGCACTTGTAGATAAAGTAAAGCATGCAATCCCCAAGCCTACGATGAGTGAATGATAAAAGTGAATTAAACTATGACTAAAATGAATCCAAATGCTCTAAAAATTTGATAGGGGCATCAAGGCATCCCAAAGAAAATACTGCAAATGGAATAGTCGAGAAATTCCTCATCAATTTGAATTCACTCCGGAGTGGGACGAATTCACCTACAACAAAATGTCGAAAAGGTACTATTCCCAATGTCCTTTCTAGGAGGCTCCAAACGACCTGCAAACTTGGGGCTAGCTAATTGAGGGCATTTTGGGAAGACCCATATGGTCAAATTTTACCAATTTGGTCTCTGTAAACGGGAATTTGATGAGGCTACCTGCAAGTTAGTAAAGGCGAACGAAGATGGAAACATGATCAAAATTATTCGAAACGAAATGAAATTAAAAGGGGAACCTATCTAAGAAGCATAGAATTGAATGCAAAAATGAAAGAAATCAAATCTGCCACATATTTCCAATTGCTCCAAAGAGGGGCCATTAGGACTGTAGCAGTGCGGGAAGGGGCGCCCGGAGGCAGGCCGCCCATCGTTTGGGGCCTGATTTCGGCACCAATCCACTTGGGATGGGTCCAAAATCTCTTGTGGGGTATTGTCAAAAAATTGGGTGGGATATCATGACCAAATGTTGGGGTTGGTTTTGTATTTGTGCTTCCAATAACCACCGTATGAACTCCTCTCCGAAGATCAAGGATGTGAAAAACACAACTCAAAAGGGGTGTGGGTGTGAAAGTAAAATGACAACACTTCGTTGCTCCAAAATGCTCCTTCTATATATATTTTGGGGTGATGAAACTCACGAATTTATAAACCTGGAGGTCTCTTGAAATGGGCATGCAGAGGCGCCACTTGGCAATCATGCCTTCCCAGGGGGGAGATTCCTCCCTGAATAAGGACTTCATGACTGCCCTTGTAACAACCTCTAACGCTCGAAAACGCTCACCCACACTCCCATGCAATGAAGGAAGCGTTAAGTGGTAGATTTGAGCTGCCATTTGTCAAGATTTGACTTTTTTCCCGTCAAACCTGCAATCCACCCCACCCTAGAGCGAATCTGGAATTCATTCCTGGGAGGGACGAATCCTAGTTTGAATTCATCCCTAGGTGGAATGAATATTGAGAAAAGTGCTTGAAGGTGCAAAATTGATTTTTGACCTTCCAAAACTACTGTGAGAGTGCTTAGGACCATTGTTTAACCTCTGGGGGCTGCCCTTGGGGCTATGTGTGTCAATGCGATCAGTGTTTTCAGTCACATAATCAGATTGGTGCTATTTTGGTGTCTATAGATGCCCCTTTTTGGGATGCGCTATGCATGGCGCAACATCGAGCAAAAATAGATAACCAAAGCACTAAATGATTAGGTTTTTTCAGTAACCTAACCAACTTTTGATGCCCCAAGTATGGAAAGGGCATGCATTCTTGAATCCTTGCTTCTGATGAGCGAAGGAACTTAATTCAAGTGTTAACCTTTTTCGGTGAGGTGTTACTTGATCTTGGACATTGATCAGTCATGAATAGGCAAAGGGCGCAACCTTTTGTCTATGAGAACCTTGAGTTCATGATTCACAAAATTCCAAGTGATTGATAGCTTGTTATTATTGCTTTTTTACTGCCCCAAGCATAAGCATGATTGTCTTTGTCAATGATTCTTTGAATGCATGTCATTTTCCTTAATTGGGTGTGTACTTGTTGATTGGTGACTAAGTGTGACTACCCCCTCAAGCGACAAATCGATGAGGGAATGACATTCATGAGAAAAGTGATGAGTCGCTTGACCCAAAATGACTTGTGCAAGGGTGCCTTCAGATGTTTAGCATTACACGTGCATAGCTTCCGACATTTAGACCTATTTTTGGTGGGTGTTAACCCTCTTTGGTGACGCTTTTTGGAGCTGAGATTGTCAAAGATTCGTTCTCCCATGGAGCGGTCCAGCTATGGTAGCCTTCTTAGGGAGTAGGATAGTGACAATTTGTGAGCCCAACATCTATTTTGGATGCCAAGAATGTCAGGCGCCAAGGCGCCTTCGTTCGGCAATATTATTGCTATTTTTGATTGGATTTTGACCCGTTTTGACGACGTCGTTTGGGGATGAAATTCTTAAAAATCCATCCTCCCGTGGAGCGGTCCGGCTATGGTAGCCTTCTTAGGGAGGAGGATAGCGAGGATTTGTGACCTCGACGTTCATTTTGCATGCCCGGGATGTCAAGTGTAAAAGCACTTTCATCGAGCAAGTTTTATTAGCTGTTTTGGTGCATTTTTGTTCAATTTTTGTTGTTTTTGAAATTTTTACCCTGAATTTTATTTTTTGTTACACGTGTCGTGATTTGATATTATGCCTAATGATTGATGAATGTGTATGTTTGCATGTTAATTTACATTGATGGATGCATGTGTTATGGTGAATGCAAACGTTGCTTAATGTATATGATATGCAAATGAAATGGATGAATTGAATTTGTGATTTTTGGTGGTGGCATCATAGACTGTTTAGAAATGATGGTTTTTTGTCTTAGGCGATTGCTGTGGTAAATGATTTTTTATGTATAGATGTTTTTTTGTGTATTTTTTGATGGTGAAGCGAGGATGGAGGATAACACAGTTGGTTTAGAATGTAGTTAGGTTTTCTAAGACTCAGATGTTTTAACTAACTATCCAAAACTATATTTTATCTTACAAGACTTTTGAACAAGGTATGAATCTGACTTGTCTTTGACCTAGTTATGTCACATCCCTATGTGTGCAATTGAGTTTGTTTATGTGGTATTTGTTAGGATACCGCCGATGCCGAATAGGCTATCAACCAAACCTATACCGAGGATCACCTAATTAGCCCCACTAACTCCTTTGTTGTATTTAGTTAGATTAATCTGCAGTGCGATCCAGGATACCATAAGCTAGCTCATCCACATGCAAACATTGATCTGCACACAAGTTAATGCGATAGATATATCATCATGCGGGAGGTTTGCCACGAGTGACCGATAGGCTATCAACCAAACCAATACTAAGGTTTATCTCATGACCTTTCGAATGCTGAGAGTTCCAGGGATTCAAGTTTGACTCCCTTCTTTTCTTCAATTGTATTGGGATACTTGCTCATTTATAGTGATAAGAATCACTGTTTATTTTTGTTATTTTTCTTTTGAGCAAGGGATTTGAATAATGAGTGATGAGAATCACTATTGTATGTGCCTTTGGATGTATGCACTTTGGTTGTGATGTCAAATTTTTGGAGTTTTTGTTGGCAATTTTGGGTACTTTGGGTACATTGCCTTTGCTCAAATGTATAAGTTGTCATTGATGTCAAGAAGCTCTTGAAGGAATTTGATTTAATGTCAAATAATTTGTTTTGATGAAGGTTACGACATGACAAGTTCAAAGGTTATTCAGAGCATGGACAATGAGTTTCCAAGAAGACCATAGTAGCCCTTTTGCAAAAGATCAAAGAAAATGACAAGTAAGAAAAGTGTCGCGATATCGCGACATATACAGCAGGCAAGAAAAATAGTCACGATTTCACGACATGTTAGAGGAGAGAGAAAGAGCTAGAAAAATTGTCACGATTTCACGACATGTTGGAAGAGAGAGAAGAAGCAGAAAAAACTTGTCACGATTTCATGACATGTTGGCAGAGAAAAAGGCAAGTGGAAAAACTATCACGATTTCGTGACATGTTGGCAGAGAAAGAGAGCAAGGTGGAAAGTGTCACGATTTCGCGACATGTCGCATTTTCGCGACTTGAAAAGAGCAGGAAGGCAGAGAAGGAAAAGTGTCACGATTTCGCGACATATTGCAAGGAAGGTTGTACGGACGAAAAAGTGTCACGATTTCGTGACATAATGCAGAAGAGAGAGTCCGTAGTGTGAATTGTCATGATTTCATGACAAGTTCGAAGAGAGAGAAAGTAACACGAAAAGTGTCACGATTTCGTGACATGCTGCAGAAGTTCAAGTAAGAACTGTCATGATTTTGTGACATGCAACAAAGGAAAGGTTTCGAAGTAAGAAATGTCATGATTTCGTGACATGTTGAAGAGAAAGCGTACGGATGTAGAAAGTGTCATGATTTCGTGATAGGTTGAAGAGAAAGCAAACAGATGCAGAAAGTGTCATGATTTCATGATAGATTGAGATGGCAACGTTCGGTTGGAGAAAGTGTCATGATTTCATGACAAAAATAGAATGCAGGTCTTCTATAGGAGAAGTGTCATGATTTCATGACAAAAGTAGAGAGGAAGGCTATGAAGACAGAAGTGTCACGATATCACGATAGAAGTAAAGACGAAGTCTGCAGAGGCAGAAGTGTCATGATTTCATGACAAAAGTAGAAAGGAGGTCGACGAAGGGAGAAGTGTCGCGATATCATGACAAAAGCAAAGTTGATGCTGACAAAGTCAGAAGTGTCACGATATCGTGACAAGAGCTTAGTTGAAGTCGACAAAGGCTGAAGTGTCGCGATATCATGACAAAAGCCAAAAGAAAGTGTATGGTTGCAAAGGTGTCACGATATCGTGACATGTATTTTTGCAGCAGAAGCTACAAAAGAGTTACAGAGGCAGTGAAGCCGACAAAGTCAAATTTTAGCCGACGAAGATTAGGGCTTGCAATCGACGAAGATTAGGGTTTGCATTTGTTATAACAGTCGACTAAGATTAAAGTTTTCATCATGAAAATTTTGTTATAAAAGGAGGGTTGTTTGGAGAGTTGAAGTGTGGATGGATGTGTTGTTGAAGTGCGACGTTCGCAGATAGTGCGCAGAGCAAGAAGTTCGATCGTCGAGAGCAGAGTGCAAAATTTGATCGTAGTGTGCAGAGTGCATTTCGTCGAATCATTCTAAGTGTGAAAGATCACAAAGGAAGCAGAGTGTGCGAAGACAGTGTCATTGTGATTGCACAGAGGTGCAAAGGTTGAAGTTCGATCAAGTGCGGCTGTGATTGCACAAAGAGAGCAGAGGGCGTAGAGAGCACAAAGGGCAAAGATGAATGCGGAGTGCTACTGCTTGAGGACAGAGGTGCATTGGTTCTTTGAGAAGAACCTGAGAACAGATTTGGTTGCTGAGCTATTGTGGACGTGATCATAGAAGGCAGAGGTCTCTTAGGCTAAGCATTGAGGACAGGAGGTCTTCGGTGGAAAGGAGTTCCACGTGCTGGCAAGAGGTAGAGGCAGTTGATCTTCTGAGGGATCATTTCCAGAGCAGAGGGGAAGGTATCTCCTTTGAGCAGAGGCTCATAAATTTTGATTGGGGGAAGGTATCTCCTTTGAGCAGAGGCTCATAAATTCTGATTGGGGGAAGGTATCTCCTTTGAGCCGAGGCTCATAAACATTGTAATTGGGAAGGATTCCCAAAGAACTTTGAGATAACTTTTAGAGAAAAGTTTTGTGGACGTAGCCTAGCCATTCTGGGTGAACCACGTTAAAATTGATGTCACTTTGTGGATGATTTTGTGCATTGCTTTGATATTGCTTTGGGTATATTGCTTTACTATTTTGAAGTATAAAGGAAAAAGTAAAAAGAGGTCTTATACTGTTCACCCCCCTCTCAGTATAAGCTTGTGTTCTTCAATTGGTATCAGAGTCGGTGCCTTCAGAAAGTTTAACAGCTTGAAGGAAAAGCTAGTAAAGAACACAATGGATTATTCAAGTGGCAATGCAGCACCTATTCTTGATGGGTCAGATTTTGGTCTTTGGAGTGCAAGGATGAAGGTTCATCTAATGGCACTTGGTAATGAGGTATGGGAAGTAATTGAGGATGAGTACACTATTCCTGTACATGGTCCAAATACTAAAGAAGAAAGGCTCCTACATCACAGCAATTCAAAAGCAATGAATGCAATCCCGAAAGGCTTACAGAAAGCAGATCTCACCAAAGTGATTCCCTGCAAGACAGCTAGTGAAATGTGGAAACAGTTGCGGGTGGTTCATACAGGTGATACAAATGTCAGAAAGGCCAAGTTGAGACACTTCAAAGGTATGTTTGAACAACTCAAGATGAATGATGATGAAAATATTAGTGACTACATGCTTCGTATGGATGAGGTTGTTAACTCCATGAAAGACTTAGGTCTTGAGCTTGCTGAAAATGATGTTTGTGATAAGATTTTAAGATCTCTTCCGAATAGATTTAGTGAAAATATTTCTGCTATTGAGGAAGCTAAAGATTTGGATAAGTTGAAAAAGGATGAGCTCCATAGTATACTTGCAGCATTTGAGTTGAGAACTCAAGTGAAGGTTGATGTCAAGAAAGAGGCGACTTTCAAGGCTACCAAGAAATCCAAGGGTAAACAACTTCAAGAGAGTGATGAGTCTTCTAGTGATGAAGAGGCATATTACAGCAAGAAAGGCAAGTTCTCTAGAAAGCACAAAAGCATGAAAAATATAAGATGTTTCAATTGTGGAAAGTTTGGTCATTATGCTACTGACTGTATTGTTCCCAAGAATGAAAGTGATGAAGATAAACAGGATTCTAAGAGCAAGGATTCTAAAAAGCACAAGCATCACAGGAAGAACAAAGATGAGCACAACAATCAAGGAAAGAGGTATTCTCACAAGCACAAGAAGAGTTTCTACCTAGACAAAGCAAGTAAGTGTTCTAGTAGTGATAGTGAAAGTTCTTCAAGTGATGATGAAAATGAGATGTTGTTCATATCAGAAAAAGAGGAAGAACCGAAACATAGATTCATTATCATGAAATGTCTTAGATGTGGAAATTTTGGTCACCTTGAGGATGATTGTACAAATAATGATTTGATTTCTAGTATGTATGAGGATGCTTCAGAAAACTATAAGGAAGATGCTTGTATGGTTTTTGAAAAAGGTAGCACCTCTAGTGATAAGAAATCTGAAAAAGGCTTTGATGATTCGGAAAGCAAACAAATAAAGGATCTTGAAAGTGAACTTACTAACGCTCTTAGTGCTTTGAAAAAGGAAAGAAAGAAGAATGCTAGACTCAAGGATAAGTTAGATGAATGTTGTATGGAGAGAGATGATCTTATAGAAAGTCTTGACTTCTCTATGGCTAAGACACAAGAACTCAAGGATGAGTTAGAGTCTAAGGTTCTTGAGTATAGTGAGTTAGAACAGAAAATGGCTTCTTTGAAAGAGGAAACTAAAGAGTACAAGGATAAGCTTTACGAGTTTCAAGATAGCTCCAAAAAGGTTAAGTCACTCATCAAAGGTCAAAGAAAGACAACGAGATAAAACAGGCCTTGGTTTTGTTAAGCCACACAAGGAACAAGTTGGAGAGTCTAGTAAGAGACTCCAAAAGGAAGAGAGTTCTGATGAGGAAAGTATTTCAGATCATGAGTTCTTGAATGATAGATGCGCAGAAATAGAAAACAGAATTCAGGATGAGAAGAAGAAGTTTTCAGGACCCAAGAGGTCAAATAAAGGAAAATTTCAAGGCAGATGTTTTGCGTGTCACAGGTTTGGTCACATGGCTTCGCATTGCATGACTCAAGTAAGGAAGGTAAATGACAGTTTCAGAGGTGGTAATTTCTTTCAAGGGTATTGCTACTCTTGTAAACAGTTTGGGCATAAGGCAATTTTTTGCAAGGCTAATAACAGGAACAGGGTTAGTCAAAACAGGCGGATTCAAAGAATAGGTATGCCTAAAAGAAATAACATTGTTACTTGTTATAAGTGCAACAATGAAGGTCACACAACTAGACAGTGTAGAGCTGAACTTCCAAGGTACAGGAACAGGAAAAGTGGTATGAACAGGTCCAAGGATCAAGGCATGGATAAGAACAGGAATGATAACAGGAACAGGAACAGTGACGAGAAACAGGAACAGGAATATGGACAAAGAGTTCAAGAGAAGGCCCGACAAGGAAGTGATAGACGCTGATGATGATCAGTGCCTAATGGGAGTTTTACTCCCACCCAAGAATTAATCACCTCATCAGGAGGTGGGGGAGGGACTAAGCTAAGAGGCTCATTCTTAGTCCCGAGCCCCAAAGGTGACCCTTTGCCATTGATGACAAAGGGGGAGAGATATGAGTAAGGGGGAGAGCTTCAAAGTGAAGAGGAGAGCTTCAAGTTCGGGGGAGCAAAACTTCAAAGGAATATTCTCAGTTGTTAGCACAGTTGGTTTCAGTTTTGGCTCTTGAGAAGTGTTTTCAGTAAAGGTTTGCCATCAATGACAAAGGGGGAGATTGTTGGCAATTTTGGGTACTTTGGGTACATTGCCTTTGCTCAAATGTATAAGTTGTCATTGATGTCAAGAAGCTCTTGAAGGAATTTGATTTAATGTCAAATAATTTGTTTTGATGAAGGTTACGGCATGACAAGTTCAAAGGTTATTCAGAGCATGGACAGTGAGTTTCCAAGAAGACCATAGTAGCCCTTTTTGCAAAAGATCAAAGAAAATGACAAGTAAGAAAAGTGTCGCGATATCGCGACATATACAACAGGCAAGAAAAATAGTCACGATTTCACGACATGTTAGAGGAGAGAGAAAGAGCTAGAAAAACTATCACGATTTCGTGACATGTTGGAAGAGAGAGAAGAAGCAAGAAAAACTGTCACGATTTCGTGACATGTTGGCAGAGAAAAAGGCAAGTGGAAAAACTGTCACGATTTCGCGACATGTTGGCAGAGAAAGAGAGCAAGGTGGAAAGTGTCACGATTTCACGACATGTCGCATTTTCACGACTTGAAAAGAGCAGGAAGGCAGAGAAGGAAAAGTGTCACGATTTCGTGACATATTGCAAGGAAGGTTGTACGGACGAAAAAGTGTCACGATTTCATGACATATTGCAGAAGAGAGAGTCCATAGTGTGAATTGTCATGATTTCGTGACAAGTTCGAAGAGAGAGAAAGTAACACGAAAAGTGTCAGATTTCATCGATTTGTGACATGCTAGATGAAAATGTTCCAAGTAAGAACTGTCATGATTTTGCGACATGCAGCAAAGGAAAGGTTTCGAAGTAAGAAATGTCATGATTTCATGATTTAGCAGGTTGAAGAGAAAGCAAACAGATGCAGAAAGTGTCATGATTTCGTGATAGATTGAGATGGCAGCGTTCGGTTGGAGAAAGTGTCACGATTTCATGACAAAAATAGAATGCAGGTCTTCTATAGGAGAAGTGTCATGATTTCGTGACAAAAGCAGAGAGGAAGGCTATGAAGACAGAAGTGTCACGATATCGTGATAGAAGTAAAGACGAAGTCTAGAGGCAGAAGTGTCACGATTTCATGACAAAAGTAGAAAGGAGGTCGACGAAGGGAGAAGTGTCGCGATATCGCGACAAAAGCAAAGTTGATGCTGACAAAGTCAAAAGTGTCACGATATCGCGACAAGAGCTTAGTTGAAGTCGACAAAGGCTGAAGTGTCGCGATATCATGACAAAAGCCAAAAGAAAGTGTACGGTTGCAAAGGTGTCACGATATCGCGACATGTTGTATTTTCATGGCAGAAGCTACAGAAGAGTTACAGAGGCAGTGAAGCCGACAAAGTCAAATTTTAGCCGACGAAGATTAGGGCTTGCAGCCGACGAAGATTAGGGTTTGCATTTGTTATAACAACCGACTAAGATTAAAGTTTTCATCATGAAAATTTTGTTATAAAAGGAGGGCTGTTTGGAGAGTTGAAGGGTGGATGGATGTGTTGTTGAAGTGCGACGTTCGCAGATAGTGCACAGAGCAAGAAGTTCGATCGCCGAGAGCAGAGTGCAAAATTCGATCGTAGTGTGCAGAGTGCATTTCGTCGAATCATTCTAAGTGTGAAAGATCGCAAAGGAAGCAGAGTGTGCGAAGACAGTGTCGCTGTGATTGCGTAGAGGTGCAAAGGTTGAAGTTCGATCAAGTGCGGCTGTGATTGCGCAAAGAGAGCAGAGGGCGTAGAGAGCACAAAGGGCAAAGACGAATGCGGAGTGCTGCTGCTTGAGGACAGAGGTGCATTGGTTCTTTGAGAAGAACCTGAGAACAGATTTGGTTGTTGAGCTGCTGTGGACGTGATCATAGAAGGCAGAGGTCTCTTAGGCTAAGCATTGAGGACAGGAGGTCTTCGGTGGAAAGGAGTTCCACGTGCTGGCAAGAGGTAGAGGCAGTTGATCTTCTGAGGGATCATTTCCAAAGCAGAGGGGAAGGTATCTCCTTTGAGGAGAGGCTCATAAATTCTGATTGGGGGAAGGTATCTCCTTTGAGCAGAGGCTCATAAATTCTGATTGGGGGAAGGTATCTCCTTTGAGCCGAGGCTCATAAACATTGTAATTGGGAAGGATTCCCAAAGAACTTTGAGATAACTTTTAGAGAAAAGTTTTGTGGACGTAGCCCAGCCATTCTGGGTGAACCACGTTAAAATTGATGTCACTTTGTGGATGATTTTGTGCATTGCTTTGATATTGCTTTGGGTATATTGCTTTACTATTTTGAAATATAAAGGAAAAAGTAAAAAGAGGTCTTATACTGTTCACCCCCCTCTCAGTATAAGCTTGTGTTCTTCATTTTTGACCTTTTGCAAATTTATATGATGTTTGCAACTTCTTTTGAGAACTTGGGATTCTTGGGGGATTGGGTAGGGAAGATTCTTGTCCTTTTTCCAACTCTCAGCATTCTTGAGGTCATTCACATAGGGGGATGAGCAAGATAACCGTTTCGCTCATGGTGACCTAGATTGCTTTGTAGGTTTCATCTTTCGTTCACACAACTTGGGAACTTTTTTATGTGTTTTAACTTGTGTTGGGATGCTACGTAACAAGGTGTGATCCAAGTAGAACTCTACCTTCATAAAATTTGTCTGACTTTGTACAGCATTTGGTTAAAAAGCTATTGACAGCTGAATGACGAAAACTCTTGATACATTAAAAGTCAACTGACTATAGTATGGCGAAAAGATGTAAATGACGTTTATTTGTGATGGACTATTTATAAGATGAAAAACTATGGAACAAGATGGATTTTCCAAGTAATTACAGTCTATGGCGCCCTGACCTAGATGACCATAAATATGCAATGTATGTGTGCGATGCCTAATGCAACTATTTGTTTGTGTTTTTTGATGGATTGATACTTATGAGGATGAAGATGAGATGCAAAAAGACCTCTTTCTTTTTTTGATGATTTTGAGTATGCATAGGGATGAGATGCACTTTTTTGTTATTTTTGATGATTTTGTTATTTTTTTATTTATTTATTTATTTTTTTGGATTTGCTTATTTTTGACCAAGCGATTATGGGAATCCTTGGAGATTTTTGGGATGACCAAACGATTTACGGGAACCCTTGGAGATTTTTGGGTTGACCAAGCAATTATGGGAATCCTTGGAGCTTTTTGGGTTGACCAAGTGATTATGGGAATCCTTGGAGCTTTTTGGGTTGACCAAGCGATTGTGGGAATCCTTGGAGCTTTTTGGGTTGACCAAGAGATTATGGGAATCCTTGGAGCTTTTTGGGTTGACCAAGCGATTATGGGAATCCTTGGAGCTTTTTGGGTTGACCAAGCGATTGTGGGAATCCTTGGAGCTTTTTGGGTTGACCAAGCGATTGTGAGAATCCTTGGAGCTTTTTGGGTTGACCAAGCAATTATGGGAATCCTTGGAGCTTTTTGTTTAGACTATGGCTCTTCTAGATATAGAATGGCCTCAAATGACTAATGTTCAAGGGTTCTAGTTGTTTGACTCCGTCAAGAGAGACTAGCCGGTATGTTCCAAGTCCTATTTTACTATCAACTACATAGGGACCTAACTAGTTTGTCATGAACTTGTCCCTTAGATGGGGCGGCAAGCTAGAGTTCTGTTGGTTCTCTTATAAGACCAAGTCACCAACCTGAAAGTCCCTCAGGTGAACTTTCATGTTGTATGCTCTCTTCAGTCGCTCTTGATAGATACATAAATTCTCGAGAGCATTAACACGTCATTCATTGAGCAACGTAAGCTGGTCTAACCGGGCCTACCATGCAGTGTCATCATCGATGAACTCTTGCATTGAAATACGTAGGGAATAAATCTCCAACTCGAGAGGCAAGACAGCCTTAGAGCCATACATGAGCAAAAATAGAGTTGCCCTAATGGGTGTTCGAATGCTAGTACGGTAAGCCCATAGGACAAGTGGGATGTGAATGTGTCAATCCTTATGACTATCCATGACTGTCTTTTTGAGGATGGTAACTAGCATTTTGTTTGATGCCTCTGCTTGCCCATTTGCCTACGGATAATAGGGTGTCAAAAAACTATGTTGAATTTTGTACTTTATGGTCAAAGCACGCACATATTTGTTCTTGAATGACGTCCCATTATCTAAGATTATTTTGGATGGAATACCAAAATGACATATGATGTTATGTAAAATGAACTCCACAATGCGGGTTCCAATCGTAGAGGTAAGTAGAACTGCTTCCACCCACTTGGTGAAATACTCTATGGCCATTATGATGAACGTGTGACGGCCTGACGATGCAGGGGAGATCTTTTCGATTAGATCTAGGCCCCACTATGAAAATGGCCAAGCCAACTGGATCGACTACAAGGCCTGGGAAGGTACATGCATCAAATTATCATGATGTTGACACTTCACGCACTTCCTTACATATGCGCTACAATCTCGCTCTAAATATGGCCAGTAATAGCCCATGCGAAGAATGCGCTTGGTGATAGCCATACCACTGAAGTGGCCACCACATGTACCATCGTGCGCTTGGGCGATCGCCCAAGTGGACTCTTGCTGGTCCAAGCATCGAAGGAGGATCCCTTCATAGTTGTGATGGTACAAAATGTCTCCTAACAAGACATGCTTTGCTACTTTCTGCTTGAATGCTCATTTTGTGACATGCATCAATCCAAGTGGGAGGTTACCTAACTTGAGGTAGTCCCTTATGGGTGAATACCAATCCTACTAATTAGAAGCCTTGATGGTATGAACAGTAAATCCCTCTTGAAGTTCATCCCTAGCAAACGCTGAGTGGGAAAGAACTTGTAAGAATAGTGTTGTGTTGCTATTAAGGGGAGTAGGGGAGAACAAGGACCCCCAGTTGGCATGTTTTAGACAATCATGGATTCGAGAGAACCTATCCTAAGGTGGTTCAATTTGGATCATGTGGATTCCTGGTGTCAAGTTAGAGCTTGCACGGTCCATCGCAGATTGTGATAGCATTTTGACTTGAATGGTTGTCATATCACCAGAAAGGTCTTGCGGGATTAATGACCCCAAGGAGGCCATAGTTTCCGCAAAATGATTCGACGATCGAGGGAGTGCCTCGATGTCGTACCATTCAAGATTTTCTAAGAATTTTTCCACAAGGGCTTTTTAGGCCTACAAAACTGGGAATTTACATTGGAATACCCCTTTGACTTGGTTGAAAATTAGCAGTGAATCACCAAAGATGTTCAATCGCTTGATGTTCATGGTGATTGCTATATAAAGACCTATGAGCAAGGCTTCATATTCGGCATTATTTTTGGTGCATGGGAAGTCTAATTTAAATTATAGAGGCATTGGAGCCCCTTGCGATGTGAAGAATACAATTCCTATGCCACCTCCTTTCTCACATTTAGAACCATTGAAAAATAGGGTTATGTCGACATGTGACTCAGGCTCATCAAAATCTGGCGATTCTGAGACATAGAAGACCCCATCATCGAGTAGTTCTATGACTAGAGGTTGATCGTCTTCGAGAGGAGCCTCTGCTAGTTGATCGGCTATGAATTGTCCTTTGATGGACTTCTGTCCAATAAAATCTATGTCAAATTCCGTCAACAACATAATCCATTTCATCGTGCGACTACTATGATAAGTATGACTCATCATGTATCGCAATGGATTCTCCTTAGACACAACATACGTAGTGTTGCTCAACATGTAGTGGCGTAGCTTTTTGGTAGCAAACACCACTGCCAAGCAGAGTTTCTCAATGTATGCATAGTTAAGTTCATAACCGACCAAGGTGCGGCTAAGATAGTAAGTAGCTCTGTTCTTTGTGAAGTTCATTCTTCTGGGCTAGCATGGCACCCAGTGCCACCTCATTAGCTGAGATGTATAAGTAGAACGGCACTCCTGGTCTAGGTGGTGCCAATACTAGTGGTGAAGCCAAGTATCATTTAATGTTGTCAAAGGTTGACTCGCACTCGTCATCCCAGTGAAATGCTACCCCCTTGTGCAATAATTTTTTCATGGGTCGGCACTTGTTAGATAGCTACGCTATGAAGTGCTTGATTGACATGACCTTTCCTTGCAAGCTTTTGAGCTACTTTATGGTATTTGGGGGAAGCATTTCAAGGATTGCCTTGACTTTTTTTGGGTCCACCTTGATGCCTCGCTTTGAGAATATGAAACCCAAGAGTTTTCCAGATGTGCCACCAAATACACACTTATTGGGATTCAGTCTGACTTTATGTTCCATGAGGCGATCGAGGATCTTGCTTAAGTCATCGATATGATCTAGGTGCAAAAGAGATTTGTCCAACAAATCATCCATGTAATCTTCCAAAGTTGTATGCATGTAATCATGGAAGATGTACATCATGAAACGTTGGTAGGTGGCACCAACATTTTTAAGGCCAAAAGGCATGACCTTATAAAAAAATGTCCCCCAAGGCATTGTGAACGCCATTTTTAGTTGGTCTTCAGGATTGATACGAATTTGATTATATCCCGAGAAACCATCCATGAGGGATAGCATTTCATGGCTTGCAGTAGCGTCTACAAATGCGTCGATGCTCGACAAGGGGAAATAATCCTTAGGACTCACTTTGTTTAGATCTCAAAAATTAGTGCATATGTGAATCCTCCCATCAAGCTTTTTGATAGGCACCATGTTGGACAACCATGGCAGATAATCCATGCAGATGACAAACTGTGCATCCAACAACTTTTTTCAATTCATCTTTGACCATCAAGGCCACTGTTGGGTGCATCTTACGTAGTTTTTGCTTAATTGGCTTAACGGTCGGATCAAGCGTTAGATTATGCATGACTAGCTGTGGATCTAGTCTCGGCATGTCTCTGTATGACCATGCAAAAACCTCTTTCTTCTCTTTGAGAAGGGCAATGTAGTCGGCTTGCTCTTCGGGGGATAGACTTACCCCTAGCTTGATGATCTTTGGATTCATTAGATTTGAGCCGATGTCTACGTCAGTCATCTCCTCGACCGACATGTGGGATCCATCCTCCAACTGGTGTGGAGTTGGAATCAAATGGATATCATTTGCTGAGTTTAAATCTACGTTGGGAACCTCGGTTTCCTCTTCAGCATGGAAGATATCCTGAGTTAACCTTGGGTAAAATGAAGTATTTTACCGAAAGTCCAGTACTCTGATGGGGATGGAGGTGAATTGATGCGATCCCAGTCTATGGCATCTATGTCTAGATGCAATGACCATGCTGGATCGGCTAGATTGCGGATGGGGGTGGTTAAGTCAATGGAGATCATGTTGATGAAATTATTTTGGTCTCCATTACTATGGGTGTGGTGATTTGAACATTCTAGATGATTCTTGCCCTCTGAATCTGGCTCTATAGGGATTGGCACGAATGGATCAGCCTTATGTGCCGATAGGAGGACAGGGTCTACCCTTGCCATTGATATCACTCTAGGGTCTCGGGGTGGAAGGTGCTCTTCGTATACTTGGAGCGACGGATCCAACACTTGGTCCCACCCCGCTGGGTCTATGTACCACTCATGCCCTGGCACTATGCCCAACTGTTCAAATATGTTGTTAATCTCCAAGGGGTATGGTTGCTGCATCTACCACATGTGATTAAGATATGTCATTTCTATTTCATCTTCGTAATCACTATCGGATATCCAAAAGCCCTCGTTGGCTCCGATAACTATTTGAGGTATTACAGGCTCATCCTACTTGAGCAAATTAATCTGGCCCCATTGTGGTTGTTCCACTCTCCGTGGGGGGACCTGATTCTCTTGACGCGACACTGGCTCGATTGGAGCCTCTAGAGGGAACATTGTTAAGAGGCTCTCTTGATAGTCATTCATGGGGATCACTTGGGAGTGATCACTATCTGATTCTAAGGGGTCATATGATGATGGTTCATACTCTGAATCATCCTCCGAAGATCCCTCTTGACACTCTCTATTCCCTCCTTGAAAGTGAGTCCCTGAAATTTCACCTCTCTCCAGCAAAGGGCAAGGGTTAGTGAGGTTAACAAGGGTGGTTGTTGACCATGGGAGGTAATCCCCCAACGTATACATTGTGTTAGGGTTGGCATAGATATCTAATGCCAATCCACCCTTGTTGCCTATCCCTAGGCCGTGCATGTCCTCTACCAATATGTCCAAGGGCAGGGGGTGGTTGAACCCCACGCCCGACTTGTCATAAGGCATTTGGTATCTTGGCTAGCAAAGGACACACACTCCTTGCTCATACCTACCTAGCCCATATCCATGCCAATTGCATTGGCTAAGATATCTCAGAGTGAATTTCAGGTTAGATAGATAGTTGGCATCTTCTGCAAAAGGCTCTTCATCTTCGTCCTCTTGCATGCATGGCTTAGTACCATGATCAAGGCCCCCATACACAAAGTTTGTCTGGTTTGGCAGGCAGCCTAAAGGAACAATTGTACCGATGGGGAGGCGAGGTCTCCCCATGTCCTGCATGGACTCTAGTGCGGGCGTTGCTACAACATTCCGCACTAGATACTCCCCTAGGCCCGTATTGGCCATTTCAAAGGTGATTGTTGGCAATTGAGAGGGAGGGAACGGAAGCTCTTCCTGATTTCGCTCCATGTCGGGTGAACTAGGAGCCTCAACTTCCATTATGCTAGGCATCTCTTCGGTAGAGATGGTTGATACTGTTGGCAGTGCCTCTTCCAAGGGTTGAGCCTCTTCCAAGGTTTGCTTCCCTTTGTCCTTCTATTTGGCCATGATAGGTGGCATCATTGGTGAAGGACCAGACAATGAAGATGTACTCGACTAGGGTTTTGATGGATTTATCACCAGGGATGCTTGCAAAATCAGACCCTGTCTAGATGGATTTAACTAAAAATCCAAGTGTGTCGATGGAAGGGTCGATTGTGGCATCGACTGCATCGCATTGCAATATTTGAAGGGTTCCAAGTCTCGCGGGACTACATGCACTTCCCCTTCAAATGTATACTTCAAACACTAATGAGCTATCGAAGGGACACACTTCATGTCCCTGATCCATGGTCGCCCCAACAAGATGTTATAAGCCATCTTGCCTTCCAAAATATGGCACAATGTAGGTATCATCTTTTTTCCTACTTGAATGGGTAGGACAATTGTGCCAACTGTCGAGCATATCGCATCATTGAATGCTCACAGTGTATAGGTGGAATTCGTGATGTGAGATGCTGGCAACTTTAGATGTTTCAATGTCGCTATGGTAATGATGTTACTGGACGAGCCAGTGTCTACCAACACCCTCTTATACGGGATCCCGTTGACCCACGCGATAACGTGCAGGGGTGGATCTGCCATGTCATCAAACACTAATTTAATTTCATCCTCTTGAAAGGTGATGACTGGCTCTGTGCATCGTTTGATGTGTCCCATGAAGTTATTGAAGGAATTCACTTTGTGGGGCTGCAACTCGATGGCTTTCAATATCTCCATGACAGCCTCCCGATGGGGCGTTGATTGTTGTATAAGCTCATATATGGAGAGCCTAGCCGACATGGTCCTCAAACTCTGCATGAGTTTGGTCCGAATCGTGGCTGTGGGTCTAGGCGAAGGTGGTTGCATAGGGTGCTGTTGAGGTTGTGACGTCGATGGAACCTCTCTTGTGGCTGCCTCGGGGGCAAATCCTGGGTATCTCTTGTTCCTAGTCACTATGCTTATCATTCCTACATACCCTTGCATGGGGCAATTTTGTTGCACCTCATTGAATTGAAGGGGTTTTGCCTATGCCTCACGAGCAGGCAAGGGGTCTTTGAAAACTCCCATCTACTGGTTGTTTGGTGCTACGGGGTTGTCCACTGCCAATGTCTTATTGTCAATTAGGTCTTGTATCAAACCTTTGAACTTCCAACATGCATTCAGGTCATGTCCCCTCCGCCTATGGAACCTACAATACAAGTCCTCTTGGTATCCCTTAGGCTTCGACGCATTGGGATCTATGGTTTGGATCTCTAGAAGGTTGATCAAGTTCGCCACTGACAAGCGGTCAAACAGGGAGTCCCTAGACTCCGTATAAGGTGTGTACTATCGCCTAGGGTGACGCTGCTGATTTTGCTCTTACTTCTGGTTTTCTTTTTCATAATTATTAGGAGGCACCACCTGATAGTTAGCATTTTGATGTTGTATTTCTTGTGTAAGATTAGGGACATTTATGGCAACTTGATTTACCATAATGGGTTTTTGTTGCGTAGTCCCTGTTTTAGCGTTCTTAGTCCACTCTTTTTTCTTAGGTTTGGCTATCTCGCCATCTTGTATCTTGATCTCTTCAATGATCTTGGCTTGCGCTAGGGCCTCTTCTAAGGTGGCATATTGTTGTAGCTGCAATAGCACAAAGATCGATCTCAAATAACTCTTGGAGAACATTTGAGTGAGGTCGGACATAGGAGGGAGGTAGGGCAGCTTTGAGAGCAAAGCCCTCCATCGATTCCCATAGGCCACCATGGTTTCTTCCTCATACTGCCTGAGGCTAGCTAAGTCACTTAGTGATGCCTTCTTCTTGGTGTTGAAGGCGAAGCGTTCGAGGAATGCATCCACTAACTGATCTAAGTTGTTAATGCTATGCTTTGGTAATTGAGTAAACCAATTTGAGGTAGGGCCTGCAAATATGGTTATAAATGTTCTTAATAACAAAGCATCATTGTCTTCAATGCCAAAGCATTGGCTCAGGAATCTCGTCACATGCTCTTGCGCATCCTCCTCACCTCTAAATACTGCCAATTGAGGCAGCTTAAAGTGTTCAGGGTAAGGGGGTGTTGGCACTGACGGATGCACGGCATAATTGCGGAGCTGGCGTAAAGTGGAATTTTGGGGCCCAAAAGTTTTGGTTTCCACAGACTCCAGATGCTCTAGCAGCGCTTTATATGCATTTGAATATTTAATCCCTCCTTTAGTTTGCTCCCGTTGTGGGTTGTGGGAGACTTGAGGCCTATGGAGGGGTGGCCGGATAGCAACCCCTCCACCTTGGTAGGGTGTTTCGGCCTACTCTACTTCTTGCTCATACTCATCGTAAGCTTCTTGAGGAGTATCTGGATGAGACCTATGACCCTAAGTGGGTCCCCACAAAGGGTACCCATCATTGTTCCGAGGAGTGGCCTCCTGCTCAGGTCTAGGAGGTCTTGGAGGCGGCACTTGGTAAGGTCGTGGAGACCTATCTCACACCAAGGGGTTGTGCCTCTCATATGGTTTTGCTCTTTGGGTGCGAGGGATTGGAACCATCTCAGGCATCGAGTTATGGAGTAGCTCATCTGTTTGGTGCTGAATGTTCTCCTTGCTAAGGCAATATAGATGCTTTAGTTGTTGTTGATCTTGCTCAAGCCGCGTGATCTGCGCTTGGCAGGTGGCATGTCTGGCAACTACTAGGTCAATTTATTCTGCCATCTTGAGCATAGGAGGCCTAGATGCCTCTCCTATGCACTTACCTTGGTCGTGATGATTCGAGATCTCAATAGGTCACTTCCCTCTGTCGAGGTTGGTGGCATTTACCTGAGGCTCTGGCCTCGATAGGTGATCATGGTATATAGTAGGTGCGAAAGCGCATGGCTCCCACATTGTATATTGCTTTGGAGGAATGTAATGGTATTCCTCGTGCTTCCTTTTGTATGTGTGAAAGGGGTGGGTAGATTTGGCTCGCCCTGCTTGAAGAGCCTTGCACTCTAGATTTTTTCTATTGGTTCTAACAGTGATGGGGGGCAAAGGAGGGATGCCATAATCATGTGGCCTCTCCTCATGGACACTATGCCACTCTAGCACTTCATTGCATGGTGGCCACTCATATCGAGCTTCTAAGGGAGCCTTCTTATCTATTATGAGTGCCACATGTAAGGAATCCTCCCAAAAGGGGCTATGATGAATGGGCGTGTCCCTCAAAGGGGTGCCTCTATAGTCCCATTTTGAAATGGGATGATGCAGACTCTCTCGTGGGTCAGGCCGCCAAGGCGGTATGACCAAGTCCTTGGTGCTGTAGCGGAGGCGAATTGTGCCCCCTTGTACACTCTCTGCAACTTCTGCCCTTTATTGGGCTTGGCTACGGGTGTACACCATGGTGGTGTTCTACAAGCTATGTAGGTTTTTTTTTTAATTCTCTTTATGATTTTTATGCTACACTAAACAGAAAAGGTCACACACACACAAAGCAATGATTATCTCATTTAAATATTAAAAGTGTGTCCTAAACCTGGTTTAGTGCATTTTGGTTTTTGTAAAGAATGTTTAAATGCAAAATGATGGCTCTTGTGGCTCCCAAAATTGGTCACCCTTTCGATATACCATTGTTAGGCCGATATACCAACCTCTCTATATACCCGCCCTTATGTGAGGGAAACTATAGGTATGTGAGAGCATATGGTACATGGAACATAAGCGGTACGAAAGGGGGATCGCCCTGTTTATGACACCTACCATAGAAGACTTATCCTCATGT
>JAQPPZ010012611.1:0-51517 GCA_028583015.1 Wollemia nobilis | reverse complement strand
GACCACATATGACTACCTGGAACCGGATCTGACCAATTGGAAGCAGACTCTCCTTTTTGCACTGATTGTGGAACTATTTCTCCTTACACTACTCACTGAAACTAACTTTTGACATCAATGACCACTCACTCTTGACATAAATGACAACTCATCTACTCAAAATATCCAACATAATTAGTACATGAGACCACACAAATATGAAATATATACCCTAAAAATATTAATTTTGCTTCCCTCTGACCAATGGTGGGGGTTGTCAAAGCTCTTCAATATGACATAGTTTGTTGGCCACTTTTAGTTATCATTGAAAAATATTGAGGATGACATGGGCCATTGATCATCAAGATTGAATGGTCCACAAAACCTTACAATCTAGGTGCTCTAATATTCTTCTTGCTTTTCCATGGGTTTTTGATGCTAAAGAGATCCTTGAGACAATGTGGGTGGATTGTTGATCATCAAGATCATACAACCCATTGGAATTTATGATTCATATGTCTTCTATATTCATTTCAAGTCTTAAAAGACCATTAGATCTTATTTCTTCCTAATATCAATCATGGATCTCCTCTAAATGTGCACCTTTATGGGATGCCTATTTACTTTTTGTGGGTTGTTGATGCATCTACCACATGTTTTGGCTTCAACTAATGGTAGGGTTCTCCTTTGATAATTTATTTGATAGCTTCATAAAATGACATAGGCCAGTTGATGAGTAATCAATAGCTCATGGAGCTCCAATGTTTCTTCTTTACCCACTTTTCTTTGGATCAATGCTTAGTTTAGATATAGGAAATCGATGATAAGCATTATCTTTTTTTTTCTCCATTGATTGCTTTTCCCTATAAATTATTGCCCCTTGTTGATCTGTAACAATGTACATTGCTTTGGGAAAATTTGCATGGTCCTCTTGGATCCTCAAACCAACACTTGTTATTGATCAATTATCATGTGGTTCACGTAGTATCGTGACCTTTTTTGTGTCCTAGTACTAAAATCAATGCATTTTGTGGATTGCAAAAATTGATGGTGCGCTTTGCTTCCACCAATTTGTTAAGGTTGATTTATAAAATGGGCCAAGGTAAAAAATCTTCAGTGTAGTGAATTTTCACTACAAATTATTTTTTTATGTTTAATTCTTGAGTGATTATTGATTAATTTGTATGTATATTTTGGGAGAGAACCTAGTTGGGTGTTAGAGTGTCCCCATTAATCAAACAATTTATTCTAAAATATATATGATATTTATTAAATAATGATATTTCAAATTGTATAAATCTAAGTTTAGTTGTAGTTGCCCATTCTAGTAACAGATGTTTGAGAGATGATTCAAGTTTAGTTGGTGTTCAATGGGAACCAAGGTCTAAGAATATCCATAATTTTTATTAATGATATTTGAATTCCATTTTATTCTAATTTAGTTTTCACTATTTATGAGCTTGTGTGAGAATTGGCTAGGTATTATTCTACTCAAAATAAGAAAAAATATATTATACAAGAATTTATTTATCTACTTTGTATAAGAGAAATGCTTATATTACCAAGTGTCATCTACATTTTTCTATGAGACTATGGAATGTTGTTGAAAATATTTGAATTAATAAAATGATTTAGCTCTATCATTTAAATTGAAATAACCGACTCATAATATTATTTTATGTTGTAATAAATTTTATTTTTCTCTTAATTCTTTGATTTATTTTAATTGTGAAATATTTATATAGAATATTAAATGTCATAGACATAATTGGTATTGAATGTGAAATAATAAAATATTGTGCTTGAAAAATATCTCATCTTTTAGAAGCCATATCTTTGTGAAGAGTTATCCGATTTAGCTGATTCTTGGACCAACTTGTGCATAATTTGAATAGATTTAAAATGAGTGATCATATGTAAAAATATGAGTAATATTGAGGGAGATACAACACTATGAATTAAACCATTCAAAACAAGGGTAGTGACAATTTTTCAAGTCGTGAATTTTTTTTTGTAAAATACAAAGGATTAGGGTTTTTTTCCTAAAAAATATCTCATATTTTAGGAGCCATATCTTCGCGAAGAGTTATCTGATTTAGCTAATTCTTGGACAAAATTGTGCAAAATTTGAATAGCTTTAAAATGAGTGGTCATATGCAAAAATCTAAGCAATATTGAGGGAGATACGATCCTGTGAAGTCAACCATTTGGAACAAGGGTAGTGATGATTTTTCAAGTCATAAAAAACAAAATTGCAAATAGTTGCCAACTAGGGTTCGAATGATCGAAAGAGCAATGAAGGGCTAGGACTTCAGTGAGGCAATATATTATTTCTGGATAAATATTTTTTCAGATAATATATTTTTCCCTTTCTTTATCTTAGAAATTGTGCATGAAAAATATATAAAGTTTTTATCAAATATTATATTTGCTATAGGACTTTTAGATATATTTCATTAGATTTTGAGTTTCCTTTCCATGGATAGTTTTATATTTAAATCCTCATAATCATCCCTAGTGGTAGAGGTTAGTGAGTGCACCTCAGAGAGATCCTTATTGCTCCAATATAGGGTATTTTTTGGTAAATTTAATGGGTATTGGCCAGGGGCTTCAGCATTGAGAAAATGGATTAACAGGATTTGGAGTTTACCATGATTGATTCTATCATTTCTTCCCAAAAGTTTTTTCCTAGCCATTTTTTTTTCTAGGGAAGAAAGAGAAATAATCCTAAAATGGGGTCCTTTGTTTATGGAAAGAGGAGGACTCTTTCTTATCCATTGGTATGAAGGCTTTGTTAGGAGGAAAACTAATGAGATAATATTATACAACAAATGAGTACAATATATAGGCATAAGCCTATATGATAAACATGACAAATGTCAATGAAACTGACAAGTGTCAAACTAAAGAGGCATAGTGCACTTTAATTATAACATTCCCCCTTAAAGTGCACTATCCTAACTAAAGAAAAAACAAGTCAACATTAGGTAACATTCCCCCTTAATGTTGACTTTTATAAAAGAAACCTATCAAACCTATATGATAAATGACAAGTGTCTTCATCTGTAGTCTTCATAAGTAGATCCAAAAAAACCTCAGATAGAGTCTAGGGTGTCTATGCTATAATAAGTGCCCTTATGGTAATCACCTCATCTTACCAAAATGCATGGGTAACACATCACAAGAAATAGGATAATACTTGATACTAGGTTCACTTACAAGTGCCCTTGGAGTGTCAGGTTCAACCGAGAGTGCACTCCAAGGTAGAAAACTTTGAGGCTTAAAAAATCAAATGAAACAACCTTAGAATTACAAATGGACACCACCAATGTGTCCGTCTCAAAAAAAATTGTCCAACGACTATAAATACCCTATAGTCGAATACAAATTAATGCTTCAAACAAGAAAAAAAACCATAGAACTTTTAAATGTGTGCAGCTTCGGGACCTCCCAAGTGGCCACCCATCCGAGTGCCACTCTACAACAAAATGCTTAATGTGAGATTTTTTTTATGAGACTTGATGCCATTAGGGCAGGCATCCCCATGATTATAAAGGAGGATTTTAAACAAAACAATAGCACTTAATATTTTAATAAAACCCGTATTAAGATTTTTCCTCCATTCAAAACTTCGACCAATTTTTGATGCATATGCCAGGCTGGCAGACATCCTGGGAGTGCTTATCCTAGTGCCAATTGCTAGTGTCACCATGCTGTGGCACGTGGTCTGCCTATCGATCACCTAGGCAAACTCAAGATCCACCAACAACTTGCCAGATTAGGGTTCCTATCATAGGACTTCTTGATCTGATCCAGGAAAAAATGCCCTAACCCGCAATTCCAAATATGTGTAGAGCTTCATATGTTCGCATGCCATCGATCCTCAACAGGCCATCCGTCACCATATTCAGCCAGATCTGACTCACGACATTGAGATCTTCGAGGTAATAACTCCCACCATTTTTCCAGCGAATCCGTGAAGTTGTAGTGTCGAGGTTGTCGGAGAGTGCATCTCCAACTATTTCAACAGCCTCGTAGGGGATCTCATCGAAAATATTTGAGAACATGGAAATCATGGGTTTGAAACCTGGATATTGAAAATCGGGCTCGTCTCCTGGAATTTCACATGGCGATCTGGGAAAAAATTCATCTCTTTTGCTTGTTGACATCAGGGGAAATTGTTTTTAAGAGGTCCCAGATGTGGTTGCAAAGGGCTATTTTGTCAAACAACTCCTTCACTGGTTTCATTCTTGAGGATCTGGCTATTGTACTTCTCGCAAAGCCCATCTAGGGAGTTAGCTCTCGGCTTGGGTTCTAGCATCGCCATGAATGCGTCGAAGCCTTTTGGGCACCTCCACTTTGAAGGCCAGCCCAACCACAAAATACCTATACTTTTGTTTACCAAAACTAGGTAGTGCAATACCAAAATAAATTATTCACACCCTTGAAGGCACCACACTCCCATTTTCGTATTTTGCGACCTTAGTATCAATCTCACCCATTTTTTTGGACCTGATACCAAATTTTAGGAGGAAAACTAATGAGATAATATTATACAACAAAATGAGTACAATATATAGGCATAAGCCTATATGATGAACATGACAAATATCAATGAAACTGACAAGTGTCAAACTAAAGAGGCATAGTGCACTTTAATTCTAACAGGGTTTTCACTTGAAAATGTTAATCTATCCCTAGTACCAGTCTAGGTTAGGATGTTTGGGTTACCCATTAAATTTTGGAAAATAGATACCTTAAAGGCAATAGGCAACACTCTAGGATAATTCCTTGAGATTTTAGATACAACAAAAGATGGATTTTTGGCTATTTATACTCGAATATTGGTCATGATTGATATAAGTAAAGCTTTACCAGAATCAATCATTCTTAAGTATGGGGATAAGATGTGGATCCAAACTATAGATTATGAAAATATATATTTTAGATGTAGAATATGTCATAAGGTGGGGCATATTGAAAGATCATACCCTAAGAAGAGCCCAGCAAAATCATTTGTAGAAAATCGTAAGAGAAATTTACAAATGGTTATGGATAAAGATGGTTTTTAATTTCCAAAAAATAGATCTAGAAAAATAAAAGAAAATGAAAAATGGAGACCAATAAGAAAGAATACTGGAATAAATTCCAATTCTTTTGAGGCTTTAAGTGATGAAGAAAATGTAGATCAAAACTTAGAGCACACAATGCAATAATTTCAACATATTAGCAAGGAATTGTCTATTCAATTTGATCCTAATTTAAGGAAGATAATCATATTTTGAAGACTCTCTTGAAGTACCATGCACCATTCAGGAGAAAATAATTGGTAAATAAAATGCAATTTTAGAAGTTAATACCTCTGCCATTAATAAGGAAATACCAGAAAATGAGCAAGACAAGTAAAAAGCTTCTATAATAGAGCCAGGAGAGGATAAATATGTTGAAAAACAAAATTGTGAAAGAATATTAAGGAATAGAATAATAATACCTACTCCTAATATAGGCTAACCAAAAAGACGAAAACCCTCAAATTATCAAGCAAGATCTAGGGAAGCAAGAGCTAACATAGAGAAAGGAACACAAACTAAGTTGTTTGAACTTCTCTTTACCAAACAACAAAATGATATTGGTAATACACAAGAGGGGACAAAAGCCCCTAATGATACATGATTATCATATCATGGAAGATAAGGAGTTCTAATGCCCCCTCAAAGCATAGGTATATTAGGGACCTATGTTTAAGTAATAAACCTGATATTATTTGTATCCAGGAAACTAAAATGACAAAAGAAGAAGTTTCAACAACTATGAAAGCAGTTTGGGCAAGATGTGAATGGGATGCTATGGATTCTGAAAGATCAGTAGGGAGAATTCTAACTTGTTGGAATCCTTATAGAACCTCTTGTGTAACCATTCATAAAACTAGGCATTGGATAGCCTTTGTTGGACTTTTTGAGTAAAATTTGTCATTGATGTCAAGGAATGAAGTTGTCATTGATGTCAAGGAATAAACTATCGTTGATGCCAAAAGGTCAAAAGGAGCAATGCAAAAGGTTGATGGCAAAAGAGCTTCATAATATTTATTTTTAATATTATGTGAAGTATAAGTAGAAGGGATTTTATTAAAACCATGGATTGGCAAAGTAAAAGGTTTTTTATTAAAACCATGGTTAGACAAAATAAAAGGTTTTTATTAAAACCCTAGTTGGCCAAAATAAAAGGTTTTTATTAAAAACCATAGTGGAAAAAATAAAAGGTTTTTATTAAAACCTAAGGAGGCTTTAATCTTTAATAAATCCAAAATATTTAAATATATTAATTTATATTTTTTAAATTCTAGTGAATTTAAAATTATAAATTAAAAAATTTAGAGTTAAAACATAAGCAATGATCCCCAATGAATTTATCTCCATGGACATGCATGGGAACAAGGGAATTTGTATTTATACCTTAGCCAAACCTTAGTTTGGGTGATTCGATTAATACATCTGTGATATTCGTGGAAGAGAGATCGTGTGAAATTGAAAGGCGTCTCCGAAGTGCAAGTGTGAGGTAGGCGTCATGTTGAATAAAAAGCAAAAGGCTCTAGAGCAGTGTGAAGTGGTCAAAGCACACATTGCACTTTAGAGCATCAAGGCAGCACATGGCTCACACAACATGGAAGCCACGACCAACGCGTTATTGAAGCATTTGGTGCAAGTTCAAATCTCGTCGATTACAAAGTGGGTAATAAAGTTTTTGAATTATTTTGCATATGCTAAGGTTGTTGGAGGAATAAGGTGCAAGTAATTTTTGATATTAACCTAAGTGATGAAAGGTTAATTTTTGCTAAGGTAATTCTATTTTTACTTTAGGAAAGTGGAAATTGATTTATTGCATTAAGTTATAAAGTGAGTTATTTAAATTAAATGCAATATTGAGTGGGGAGTTATAAGTAGAGATTGAGTTATATTTTTGAAGGGATTTGATTAAATTTATGATGTTGAATATTATTGTTGAGATGGAGCAATAAGGTGTATTTGGGATTTAATTTATCTTTGTGATTAAGGTAAATTGTGAAAAGTGTTAGAGTGATAATTCTTGTCATCTAACCCTTTGTACTTGGCAAAGAAAGAGGTCATAATTGAGACAGGTTTTCCAAGGTCACTTCTACATCAAATAAAAGGTATGGGCATATTCTTCCTAGTGAGTGATTGTTGAAAGTTGTGAATGCAAATCTGGAGTGAAAAGGATTGTTTGGTAAACATTGTTGAGTGTGTGTTGAGTTAATGCTTCAAGGTTTTTTGGAATAAAGAGTTGTTGATAAAACCTTATTTTATAAGCATTGTTTTTGAAGTGAACGATTGACTGAATAACTTGAACAAGGGTTTGAAAAGAACATGAGTATCATTGTTATGTGAAGATTGTTTTATGAGCATTATTGTTGAAGTGAATGGTTGAGTGAAGAACTTGAACTAGGGTTTGAAAAGAACATGAGTATCATTGTTATGTGAGATTGTTTGATAAGCATTGTTGGAAATATTTGAGTGAGTTTTTATATTCTTGGACTAGGGTTTGTGAGCAAGGATTATTTCATTGAGTGATTGTTTGAGTAGAGTTGGTTGAGCCTAGTCAAGTGGATGTGTGAAGTGATTGTTCAAGTTCTATGAAACAAATTATTCTATATTCTAAATTGAGTTGAGAAAGTGATTGAGAGTTAGTGAGTATGAAGCATATTGAGTCTCTAATAATTCTCTATATGTTTTTGTTGTAAAAAGAGTGATTGAAAGTGATTGAGCATTGTGGTGAATGTGAAGCATATTGAGTCTCTAACAATTCTCTATATATTTCTAAAATATTTATTGAAATTAATTGAGCATTGTGATAAGTGTGAAGCATATTGAGTCTCTAAAAATTCTCTTTATATTTCTATGAGTTTGGACAAGTTCTAGTGAGGACTTGTTGAGCAGATTTGGACAAGTTCTAGTGAGGACTTATTGAGCAGATTTGAGACAAGCTCTAGAGATAACTTATAGAAAAATTTGTGTGAGCTTTTGTGGAAGCTTATAATACAGTTTGAGGACAGAGATTGTTGAGTAGATTTGGGCAAGTTCTAGTGAGGACTTGTTGAGCAGATTTGGACAAGTTCTAGAGAGGACTTGTGGATATATTAGTGTGATATTTTGAGGAAGCTTACAAGGCAGATTTGAGATAAGTCTTTAAGAAGACTTGAGATCAGAGTTGATTGATTTATTTATTCAAATATTGAGTTAATGTTTGGGGTAGATCTAGCAGAGTTGATTTGATATTGAGTCAAGCTTTGTGTTAAGGCTTGAGGACAGATATTGAGGATAAATTTGTGCTACATCGAAGGACTATGTTTAGTGCAGATCAGAGGATAGAGATTGAGGATAGATTTGTGCTAGATCGAAGGACTATTTTTAGTGTATATAAGAGGATATATTTATGCTAGACCAAAGGATAGTGTTTAGTGCAGATCAAAGGATGGATTTAAGGATAGATTTTGGTGCAGATTTGAGGACAGGTTTGTGCCAGACCAGAGATAGATGTTGAGTAAATTTGTGCTAGATTGGAGGATTGTGTTTAGTATAGTTTTGATATAGATATTTGAATGTGATAAAGTATATAGGATGACATTCTCTATTGGATAGAGATCCATTAGCCAAGGTAGTGATGACAGGTGTCTTCAGTGGATAGATATCCATTAGCCAGAGCAGTGGGGGCAATAGTTCTTCTAGAAGATCACCAGTCAAAGCTAAGGAGAAAGGATTTCTCCTATGGATAGAGATCCATGAACTTGATTAGGGGATTGGTGTCTCCTTTGGAAATAGGTCCATAAATATTGTAATAGGGAAAGTATTCCCAAGAGATTGATTGAGAAAATTTTAGTGAAATATTTTCTTCGTGGAGTAGCCCACATTAGGTGAACCACGTAAAATTAGTGTCTCTATTGTGTGTGGTTATTTGTGCATTGCTTTGAGTACTATTGTTGATATTACTATATATACATTGCATAATTATTTATTGGGAAAGAAAAGTAAAAAGTGATCTTATATTGTTCACCCCCCTCTCAAGATAAGCTTGTGTTCTTCAGCCTCTTTATTTACTTACTACTTTGTAGATATTCACTTCATCCTTATAAATATATATGGACCTACAACTTGAAGAACACAAGCTTATACTAAGAGGAGGGGTGAACAGTATAAGACCACTTTTTACTTTTATTTCCCAATCAATATTATGCAATGTATAGATAGCAATATCAATAGTAGTAATTAAAGCAATGCACAAATCACCACACACAATAGAGACACCAATTTAACATGGTTCACCCAATGTGGGCTACTCCACAAAGAAAATATTTCACTAAAATTTTTGCAATAAATATCTTGGGAATCCTTTCTCTATTACAATATTTATGGATCTCTATCCAAAGGAGACATCAATCCCCTAATCAAGTTCATGGATCTCTATCCATAGGAGAAATCATTTTTCCTTAGCTTTGAGTGGTGATCTTCTAGAAGAACTTTTACCCCCACTACTTTGTCTAATGGATCTCTATCCACTTAAGACACTTGTCCTCACTACCCTAGCTAATGGATCTCTATCCAATGGAGAATATCATCCTCTATACTCTATCACCTTCAAATATCTATCTCAAATATGCACTAAACACAATCCTTTGGTCTAGCACAAATCTACTCAATCTCTATCTCTAGTCTGGAACAAACCTGTCCTTAAATTTGCACCAAACTATGTCCTCAATATTTGTCCTCTGATCTACACTAAACATAGTCCTTAGATCTAGCATAAATTTTTTCTCAATATTTGTCCTCTTATTTGTACTAAATACATTCCTTCGGTCTAGCACAAATATATCCTCAATCTATGTCCTCAAGCCTTAACACAAATATTGACTTAATCTCAAATCAACTCTACTAGATCTACCCCAAATATTAACCCAAGGTTTGAACAAATAAATCAATCAACTTTGCTCTCAAGTCTTCTCAAAGACTTATCTCAAATCTTCCTTTTAAGCTTCCCAAAAGCTCACACTAAACTATCCACAAGTCCTCTCAAGAACTTGTTCAATCTGCTCTCAATTTGTATTGTAAGCTTCCATAAAATCTCACACAAGTCTTCTCAAATACTTATCTCAAATATGCTCAACAAGTCCACACTAGAACTTGTCCAATCTCATAGAAACATAAAGAGAATTGTTAGAGACTCAATATGCTTCACATTCATCACAATGCTCAATCACTTTCAATCACTCTTCTAGAAACATATAGAGAACTGTTAGAGACTCAATAAGCTTCACATTCATCACAATGCTCATTCACTTTCAATCACTCTTTTAGAAACATATAGAGAATTGTTAGAGACTCAATATGCTTTACTTTCATCCACACTCAAACTCTTTTTCAAATCTATTCAGAATATAGAACAATTTGTTTCATAGAAATTGAACTATCACTTTAACACATCCACTTGACTAGGCTCAACCAACTCTACTCAACCAATCACACAATGAAATAATCCTTTCTCACAAACCCTAGTCCAATCATATGAACACTCACTCAAATATTTCCAACAATGCTTATCAATCAATCTCACATAAAAATGATACTCATGTTCCTTGCAAACACTAGTTCAAGTTCATTCAACTTAATCACCTCAACAACAATGCTTATAAAACAAGGTTTTATCAACAACTCTTTATTCCAGAAAACCTTGAAGCATTAGTTCAAACCACACTCAACAATGTTTAACAAACAATACTTTTCACTCCAAATTTGCATTCACAACATTCAACAATCACTCACTAGGAATAATTTGCCCATACCTTTTATTTGATGTAGAACTGCCCTTAGAAAAACTTGTCTCAATCACAATTTTCTCTTTTTGCCAATCTCAGTAGTTAGATGATAAAATAGCACACTAACTCTCTTTCAAAACACACAAAAATAATCAATCCAAAATACACCTTATTACTCCTTGAAATTAGAAATCATCAAATTACACATAAAATTAATCACTCAAGATGCTCCTTATAATCTCCAATTTAATAAATAAAAAAATAACCCTTGAGAAATAATAATTGCCTCCCTTTTTATCTCCCTCAAAACACTCAATAACCAATTTTAATTTTAGGCAAAAATTAAATCTTACAAACCCTCAAAAATTATTTTTCAACCTTAGGCACATAAAAAATATTTTTATTTCCTTCAACCTTAGCACATTCCAAACAAAGCGACAAACCCAACAATCATTAGTGCATACCTTTGTTTCAACCAACAAAAGGGCCTTGATGGGTTTTGAACCCGAAACTCTCCACTGAGTGCCTTACCAAGGTGCTAGCCCACCATGTGGGCTAGGCGCTCCCATGAGAAGGGGAAGGCGCTAGCCTCCCTTTTTTCCCTGTGCTAGGCACCATTCACAAAATTCAAACCTTCTTCCTTGCAAAACATGAACCCTACAAGATTCAAACCTGCATCCTTCCTACCAGCAAACACCTTATCACCTACCGTCGTCGCCAGTTGCACTAAACGGTGTGTATGCAAAGTGGAGGGAGCCTTGCTCCTCTTTCTTCCTCTATTTCCATCGAAGTCTTTTCAAACAATAATTGATGCTTTCTCTCTGCCCTCGTTTTCAAACTTAGGGGCATTCGAATCAATAATTGCATAGGGGACTAAGGCAAAGGTTTTGCCTTCATATATATACATAGTGCCTTGATGTTGTAATATGTCTGTGCTTCAAATAAATTTTTAAATTTGATTTATAACTTTGCTTTATAACCCTTTTAGGGTTTATTTAAATTAATAAAAATTAATTTATAATTAAATTAAAAATTAACTTATAATTAACTTAAGTAACATGAAAGTTAATTAAATTAATTAATAAATTAATTTATAATAAAATTATATTAATTAATTTATAATTAATTTAAATTTCCTTTTTAATATTATAATAAACTATTATAATATTATTTGGTTGGGCCTCTTCTTTACCCTTTGGACCTCATCTTATTTCCTGGAACCGGGTCTTGATCAACTAAATATGGACTATCTTTTTGCACTTATTGGAGAACCTAAAACTAATGTTGTCCACTGAAATTGCCACTGATTGGTGTTGAAAGCTTGACATCAATGACTACTCACTCTTGACATCAATGATAACTCATCTACTCAAAATTTCCAACAATCTCTTCCTTTGTCATTTATGGCAACCCAATTTCTTTTTACCAAAACTTGACCTTTTTCCTGTTCTGCTCCCCTGGTACATTACTCCCCTGACTCAATGCTCTCTCCTTAAACCAAATCTCTCCTTCTTTGACATAAATGGCAAAGGGTCACCTTTGGGGCTCGGGGCTAAGAATGAGTCTCTTAGCTTAGCCCCTCCCCCACCTCCTCTTGAGGTGGTTAATTCTGGGGTGGGAGTATTTCTACTCCCATCAAGCATTGTTCTTTACCTTTGTCCTCTTTCCTTCTCATCTGCCTCTTCTGATTCCTTTAAGTGTCCCTGTCCATATTCTTGTTCATGTCCATGTTCCTATTATTGTCCATACTCTTGTTCCTATTCTTGTCCATATTCTTGTTTTTGTTCATGTCCATATCCATATTTTTGTTCATGTTCTTGTTCCTGTTCTTGTTCATTCTGATTTTGGAATGTCTGTTCTATACCACTTTTTTTATGTCCATAATTATTGCACTTATAAAACTTGATGTTATTATTCCTTGGAGGTACAAATATCTTGGGATTTCTCCTGGTGAAGCCATATATGTTCTTGTCATGAACCCTACAATTCATTGCCTTATGACCAAACTGATTACATGAGTAGCTATACCCATGGAAAAGCTTCTTGTTTCTAAAAAAATTATTTTTCTATCTTTCATGTGTCCTACACTATGAATCCATGTGCCCAAATCTGTGACATGAGAAACATCGTCCATTGAAATTTCCTTGGCTTGACCTCATTGGTCTCTTAGTCTCTTTTTCTCTATGTCGGTTCCTGTTCCATATGTTTCTTCTTTGTGCACTATTCCTTTCCTTGTTGAATTTTTTGTTGTCCAACTCATCCTCATAAGTATCACTTTCTCTTATACTATCTTCTTTTGAAGTTTCTTCTTCTAAATTTTCTTCTTCTTTAGAACTTGAGGTTGACTCTTCTTCTTGTTTCTTTTGATCTTGTTCAAAATTAAGACCTATTTTGTTTTTTGACCTTATTTGTACTTTGATCATCTTATCTACAATATTTGAACTTTTTTCAAACTTGTGTAGCTTATCATTGGACTTTTCTAATTCTTCCCTTAATAGAGCTACTTCTTGTTCTAACCTTTCACATTCTAAGTCCTTTTCTTTTAGCTTATCCTTTAACTTCTTTGTCTTAGCTATTGACTTGTTTAGATCCTCTATAATATTTCCTCTCTCTTCATCACATTCTTGAAACTGAAATTCAAGTTGGGAGTTTTGCTTTCTTACCTTCTTTAAAGTTTTAAGATCATAAACAAGTTCTACCTCAAGATCAACTCCTCCAATTTCTAATTCTTCCTCTATTTGTTTGCCTTTGTCAACATCTTCATTCTTTTCTAACTTGTCTTCTATAGGATCACCCCCTTATTCTTCTAGTGCCATTAGAATATTCTATTATGGTCCCTCAAGTGTATCTTCATATTCATCATCATCACCAAAACTAAAACCATTCCTTGTACAACTATCTTCAAAATGTCAAAAATCACCACATCTAAAAAACTTGATAATTATTGGTGACCTTTTCTTAACTTCCTCTTTTTCCTCAATCAGAAATAGAACTTGAAAAAACTATTATCACTATCACTTGAGTACTTACTTGCCTTGTATGCATAGTAGCTCCTATTTTGTATTTGAAAGAACTTCTTTCCTTATTTGCCTTGTCCATCCTTGTCTTTCTTTTTCTACCTGTATCTTTCTAATTCCCTATTCCTGTGATCCTATTTTTCTTCATCATTATTATTTTTAGCTTCTTGAAAATCGATTGCATAGTGACCATACTTTCCACAATTGAAACATCTAACTGATTTTACATCTTTAAATCTTCTTGAATCCTTATTTCTTCTGCCATAATTTGCTTCTTCATCACTGGATGATTCATTGATTGAATCTAACTTCTTGCCCTTTGTCTTCTTAGTATATTTGAATGATTCTTACTTTCAAATATTAGGTTCCTCTTTTTTTCTTAACTCAAAAGCTAAGAATACCAAGTAACATATATATTGTCAAAGAATCACCATCCTTTACTTCTTCTATAGCTAAAATATTTTCACTAAACCTTGTTGGGAGAGACCTTAAGATTTTATCACAAACATACGATTCTTCAACATTAAGTCTGTTGGACATTTTGAGTCATTAAGTCAAGTTGTCATTGATGTCAAGGAATTTGTCAAGAAACAAAGTTGTCATTAATATCTAGGAAGAAGCTTCTAATGATGTCAAAAGTCAAGAGGAACAATGCAGAGGTTAAAGGCAAGGTTAAAGGCAAAAGGGCTCCATAATATTTTTAATATTATGTGGAAGCATAAGTTAAAAGGTTTTTCATAAAAACCCAAGAAATTTTATTGCAAAGCTAAAGGAAGGTTTAATATTTATTTGATAAATTATTTAAATTCAAAATGAATTTACATTTTATAAATAAATATTATTTAAACCAAGTTGCACAATGAAAGGTGGTCTTAATAAACAAAGGGTTTTAAATAAGTTATTTATAAAACTTAAATTCAAATGAATTTAAATATTTTATAAATTAATAATGTCAAAGGGATAAACAAGCACCGACGTCTAATACATTGGAGGAAATTTGAGCATCGACATTTTGCATAAAGGAGGGAATCCATTATAAATACCAATGCCTAAAAGGCTTTAACACTTATCCTTTTGCTCAATTAATACATGCGTGCAATTGTGTTGACTCGTGCAGAATATACGAAGAGATTAATGTGTTTAGCACCAGCGAATAATGTTTAATATGAACAGTGTGGATTGACCAAGTGCCAATAGGGCAGCATGGTATAGAGGTAAAGAGGACAATATTAGAGTGTTGGGTGCAAGGAGACCTACGTTTGAAATGTGGTGGAAATTTTTTGGTGGTTGCATTGGTGTTTGAGAGTTCCATAGGAAAGGAGCACGTTTTGTGCTGAGCATGGTGAGGAGTTTTTGGAGCATGTGGTGCCCTCTTCTCTCCAAGTGAGCACCTAGCTCATGTGACGGTTAGAGCTATGACTAAGGTGCTAGTTGAGGAAGCATTATAAGTTCAAATCCCTTCCAAGGCAATATTGGACAAGTTCTGTGTGGACTTATTGAGTATATTTGAGCAAGTTCTATGTGAATTTTTTGAGCATGGACTTGTTGAGCATATTGGACAAGTTCTATGTGGACTTATTGGGCATATTTAAGAAAGTTTTGTGTGGACTTGTTGAGTAGAGTTGAGCAAGTTTTGTGTGGACTTGTTGAACATATTGGACAAGTTCTATGTGGACTTGTTGGGTAGATTTGAGCAAGTTCTGTGTGGACTTGTTTATAAGATTTGAGCAAGTTCTATGTGGACTTGTTGAGTAGAATAGACAAGTTTTGTGTGGACTTGTTGAACAGATTTGAACAAGTTTTTTGTGGACTTTTTGAGCATATTTAAGCAAGTTCTGTGTGGACTTGTTGAGTTGATTGGATAAGTTTTGTGTGAACTTGTTGAGCAGATTTGAGCAAGGTTTGTGTGGACTTGTTGAGCAGATTAGAAAAGTTCTTTGTGGAATTCTTGAGAAAATTTGAGCAAGTTCTATGTGGACTTGTTGAGCAGATTTGAGAAAGTTCTATGTGGACTTGTTGAGTAGATTTGAGGATAGATTTTGGTGCAGATTTAAGGATAAGTTTGTGCTAGACAAAAAATAGAGATTGAGAAGATTTGTGCTAGATCGAAGGACTGTGTTTAGTTCATATTTGAGACAAAGCTTTGGAGGTGACAGAGCAGAGAGGACATTAGTCTCTAGTGGATAGAGATCCATTATCCAGGGAAGTGAGGACAGGTCTTCTGAGTGGGGACAAGAGTCTTTAGTGGAGAGAGATCCACAAGCCAATGTAGTGGAGGTAGTAGTCTTCTATAGGATCACCAGCCAGAGCAGAGGAGAAGGAGTTCTCCTGTGTATAGATATCCATGAACTTGATTTAGGATATTGGTATCTCCATTGGACAGAGGTTCAAAAACATTGTAATAGGGAAAGGATTTCCAAGAGATTGATTGAAAAAATTTAGTGAAAATATTGTCTCTGTGGATGTAACCCACATTGGGTGAACCACATTAAAATTGGTATCTCTATTGTGTGTGGTGATTTGTACATTGCTTTGATTACTTTTGTTGATATTCCTATCTATACATTGCATAATATTGAATTGAAAAGAAAAGTAAAAAGTGGTCTTATACTATTCACCCCCCTCTCAGTATAAGCTTGTGTTCTTCAATTGGTATCATAGCAGGTTCCTTCAGAAGATTTTAATAGCTTAAAGGAAAAGCTAACAAGAACATAATAGATTCTAAGAATGTGTCCTCAAATAATTTAGCACCAATATTTGATGGAAGTGACTATATATATTGGAGTATGAGAATGAATATCTACCTGATGGCACTTGTTAATGAATTTTGGCAAGCAGTTGATTTTGGATATGATCCATTAATTAATCCTCCTACAGATAAGGAAGGTAAGCTTCTACAACATTACAATTCAAAATCAATGAATGCACTTTTGAGAGGTTTTCATAGAACATAGTCTATGAAAGTTATGCATTGTCAAACTACAAAGAAATGTGGGATAAATTGAAAAATATATATGAAGGAGATAAATGTGTCAAGAAAGAAAATATGTGAAATCTCAAAGGACAATTTGAAGAATTAAGAATGAAGGATGAGGAAAACATTAGTACTTATCTACTTCAAATTTATGAGGTTGTTAATGCTATGCAAGGACTTGGAATGAAGATTGATGAATCAGATGTTTGTGGTAAAGTCTTAAGAACTCTTCCAAAAAGATTCAATGAAAAGATCTCTACTATAGAAGTGTCAATGGATGGTGATACTTTGACAAGAGACATGTTACTTGGTATTCTTACAACACATGAGATAAGAACAAAAGAGGAACCAAATCCTCAGAAAGAAGAAACATTCAAAGCAATCAAGAATACAAAGGGTAAGAAGTAAGAATCAAGCAATGAGTCATCTAGTGATGAAGAAGCTAATTATGGTAGAAGAGATAAGGATTCTAGAAGATCCAGAGATCTAAAATCTATTAAATATTTCAATTGTGGAAAGTATGGACATTTTGCAATAGATTTTCAAGAAGCTAAGAATAACAATGGTGAAGAAAAATAGGATCACAAGAATAGGGAATCAGAAATATACAGACGCCAAAAGAAAAACAAGGATGGAAAAAGAAGAAAAGTAAATAAGTTCTTTCAAAGGCAAAATAGGAGCTACTATGTGGATAAGGCAAGTAATTACTCAAGTGATAGTGATGCTAGTTTTTCATATAATGATAGATATGAAGTCCTATTTATGATTGAAGAAAAAGAACAAGTTAAGAAAAGGACTCTAGTTTTTCTCAAGTGTTTTAGATGTGGTAACTTTGGACATCTTGAAGATGATTGTACAAGGGATGGTTATAGTTTTAGTGATGATGAATATGAAGATACACTTGAAGGACCAGATGAAAACCTTCTAATGGCATTAGAAGAAGAAGTAGGTGATCCTATAGAAGACAAGCCAATAGAAAATAAAGATGTGGACAAAGACAAACAAATAGAGGAATATTTAGAAAATGATGGATATGATCTCAAGGGAGAACTTATTTATACTCTTGACACGGTAAAGAAGGTAAGAAAGAAACACTCTAAACTTGAATTTTAGTTCCAAGAATATGATGAAGAAAGAAGATTGCTAATAGAGGATTTAGAAAAATCAAAGGCTAAGGCAAAAAGGTTCAAGGATAAGATAGAAGCAAAGATATTAGAATGTGAAAAGCTAACACAAGAAGTGGCACTACTAAGAGAATATTTAGAAGACTCCAAGGTCAATATGAAAGGTTTTAAAAATAGCTCAAATAACTTGGATAAGTTCATCAAGACATAAAATACTACATCAAGCAAAATAATTCTTGGATTTGAATAGAATCAAAAGAAATGGGAAGGAGAGTCAACCTCAATTTTTGGAGGAGAAAAAACTTCAGATGAAGATACTTCAGAAGAAGACAGTGTAAAATAAAGTGAGACATCTGAGGATGAGTTAGACAATAGAGAGTTCAACAAAAATAGGAACAATGCACAAAGAAGATGTAGATGGAACATCAATTAGAACAGGTCAAAAGATACTAAGAGACCAATAAGGTCAAGACAAGGAAACTTAAATGGAAGATGTTTTTCATGTCATATGTTTGGGCACATGGCTTCACAATGCAGGACACATGAAAGACAATAATATGGGAACAAACAACTTTTTCATGGGTATTGCTACTCATGTAATCAGTTTGGTCACAAGGCAATGAATTGCAGGGTTCATGACAGAAGAGGATATGGCTTCACTAGGATAAATACGAAGACATTTGCACCTCCAAATAAATATAAAATTAAGTGTTATAAGTGCAATAATGATGGTCACACAACATAGTGGTGTAGAGCAGACATTCTAGAAATAAGTATGAATAGGAAGAGGAACATGAACATGGATATGAACAGGAACAGGAACAAGAATAGGAACATGGATATGAACAGGAATAAGAACATGGATATGAACAAAAATAGAAACAAGAAAATGAATGTAGACATGGACAGGAACATGGATATGGAAAGAAATAGTCAGAGGAATCAAACATATCAGATAAGAAGGAAAGAGGATAAAGGTAAAGAAATGTGCTTTTTGGGAGTAGAAATACTCTCATCCCAGAATTAACCACTTCAATAGAAGGTGGAGGAGGTGCTAAGCTAAGAGGTTCATTATTAGCATTGAGCCCCAAAGGTGACCCTTTACCATTGATGTGAAATGGGGGGAGATTTGAGTAAGGGGGGGAGATTTGAGTAAGGGGAGAGATTTGGTATTTGAGAAGCATTGAGCCAGGGGGAGCAATGTCCCAGGGGAGAAAAACAATAAAAATCAAGTTTTTAGTAAAAATAATTTGGATTGCCATCAATGACAAAGGGGGAGATTGTTGGACATTTTGAGTCATTAAGTCAAGTTGTCATTGATGTCAAGGAATTTTTCAAGAAACAAAGTTGTCATTAATATCCAGGAAGAAGCTTCTAATGATGTCAAAATTTAAAGGCAAGGTTAAAGGCAAAAGGGATCCATAATATTTTTAATATTATGTGGAAGCATAAGTTAAAAGTTTTTTTATAAAAACCTAAGAAAGTTTATTGCAAAGCTAAAGGAAAGTTTAATATTTATTTGATAAATTATTTAAATTTTATAAATAAATATTATTTAGACCAAGTTGCACAATGAAAGGTGGTCTTAATAAAAACCAAGGATTTTAAAGAAGTAAGTTATAAAATTTAAATTCAAATGAGTTTAAATATTTTATAAATTAATAAGTTCAAAGGGATAAACAAGCGTCGACGTCTAACACAATGAAGGAAATTTGAGTGCTAACATTTTGCATAAAGGAGGGAAGCCATTATAAATACCAATGCCTAAAAGGCATTAGCACTTATCATTTTTCTCTATTAATACATGTGTGCAATTATGTTGACTCGTGTAGAATATGCGAAGAGATTAATGTGTTTAGCACCAGCAAATAACGTTTAAGACTAACAGTGTGGATTTACCAAGCGCCAACAAGGCAATGTGGCCTAGTGGCAAAGAGGACATCGTTAGAGTGTTGGGAACCAAGAGACATACGTTTGAAATGTGGTGGAAGTATTTTGGTGGTTGAATTGGTGTTGGAGAGTGCCACATGAAAGGCACACATTTTACGCTAAGCAAGGCAGGGAGTTTTTGGAGCACATGGTGCCCTCTTCTCTCCAAGTGAGTGCCTAGCTTGCACAACGGTTGGAGTCATGGCTAGGGTGTTGGTTGAGGAAGTGCCATGAGTTCCAAATCCCTTCCAAGGCAAGATTGTACAAGTTTTGTGTGGAATTGTTGAGAATATTTGAGCAAGTTTTGCATGAACTTGTTGAGTAGATTTGAACAATTTCTATGTGGACTTGTTGAGTAGAGTTGAGCAAGTTCTATGCGGATTTGTTGAGCAGATTAGACAAGTTCTTTGTGGAATTGTTGGGTATATTTGAGCAAGTTCTATGTGGACTTGTTGAGAATATTTGAGCAAGTTCTGTGTGGACTTTTTGAGCATATTGGACAAGTTCTATGTGGACTTGTTGAGTAGATTTGAACAAGTTCTATGTGGACTTGTTGAGCAGATTTGAGCAAGTTTTGTGTGGACTTGTTGAGCAGATTGGACAATTTTTGTATGGACTTATTGAGAATATTTGAGCAAGTTCTATATGGACTTGTTGAGAAGATTGGACAAGTTATGTGTGGACTTGTTGAGCAGATTTGAGAAAGTTTTATGTGGACTTGTTGAGCAGATTTGAGCAAGTTCTATGTGGACTTTTTGAGCAGATTTGAGAACAGAGTTTGGTGCAGATTTAAGGAAAGGTTTGTGCTATACCAGAGATATATATTGAGCAGTTTTGTGCTAGATCTAAGTATTGTGTTTAGTGCAGATTTGAGATAGATCTTTGGAGGTGACAGAGTAGAGAGGACAATAGTCTCTAGTGGATAGATATCCATTAGCCAGGGTAGTGAGGATAGGTCTTCTGAGTGGGTACAAGAGTCTTCAGTGGAGAGAGATCCATAAGCTAGTGTAGTGGAGGTAGTAGTCTTCTAGAGTATCACTAGCCAGAGCAGAGGAGAAGGAGTTCTCCTGTGGATAGAGATCCATGAACTTGATTTAGGAGATTGGTATCTCCATTGGATAGAGGTCCATAAACATTGTAATAGGGAAAGGATTCCCAAGATATTGATTGAGAAAATTTAGTGAAAATATTTTCTCTATGGATGTAACCCACATTGGGTGAACCACGTTAAAATTGGTGTCTCTATCATGTGTGGTTATTTGTGCATTGCTTTGATTACTGATGTTGATATTGCTATCTATACATTGCATAATATTGAATTGAAAATAAAAGTAAAAAGTGGTCTTGTTGTTTTCCGGGAAGGATGGGGGCGAGCCCCGGGCGGATCCCTCACTTTGGTTGTTTCAGGTTTTTTGTTGCTCTTTTTTTGGTGTTTCTTTTTCTTTTCTTTTTGTTCTTTTTTGTTGCTTTTTTTTGCATAATAAAAAATGGATTGAGAAAGAGGGGTGGGTAGAAAAAGTTTATAAACATTGTAAAACTAATATCATTTTTTTTTTCCAACAAACAAACAAATAAAAGGGTGTTGAATACTAAGACAGGGGTAAAGTTAGAAAAATACAAATCCAAGGGGGTTGGGATTTTGTGGTCGTGAGAAGCAATTAGAAAAATTAATTATTTCGGTAGAGAAAAGAAGTAAGCATTTTAAATTGTAACTAAATGATATTCTAATAAATTAAATGGAAGGATAACAAAAGAAGATAATCATGCAAATTAGGTTTATAAGAAAGCAAATCAAGCAAAAACAATTTTAAAATTTGAAGAAATGTTAAACTTATCTAAGTCCTCCTTTTGAGGTTTGATTCTTTTCCATATTTCCTCTAAACCCTAGGACCGTTTTCAACATTAAATCAAAGCCTGCCCTGCTGTGTCTAATGGAGAAGATAAATTAAATTGTTTCTTCTTGCCTCTTTTTTGGTGGCGATGAGTACCTTCTCTGTTATCTCCTAACTCTTTTTTGTTTTTGTTTTTCCTTCTCTTTTTGGTATTTTTTTTTTTCTTCCTATCTAGTGGTGGCTTTCTTATTATCTCTTGTTCAATAGTGTGTGTTTGGTTTGCGTTCGCTCGGGCCTTGTTTCGCTGTGCTTTTTGGTTTGGATTTCTCTCTGTATGGCTTCGGATTTTCTGTTTCGTGCGTCCCCTTCTTCTCCCCTCGCGTGTACTTCACGTTTGACTGTCGAAATCGCGCCTCGTCTCTTCTTCAAACGTGTAGCGCATCGCTACCATTTTACCCTTCGACTTGAAACATGCGCATCCCCCTTCTCACTTCATGCATCCCGCATTTTGAGACATGGGATGTGCAATTTTGGACTTGCTTTTTCATTTATCCTATGGGAATGTCGTTTGTGACATGTCAATGTTGTTGTTTCTTTTCTCCTGTGAGGTTTTGGACTTTCAATGGAATGTGGATGACTTTCAAAATGGGTGTAGTTTTACAAAATGATTGGGGTTTTGTTTTACCTTTCTCTTGTGAATGGATGTACGTTGGTGAAATGTTGTAGTTATCTTTCTTCAATGGTTGGAATCATGTGCTTTAGGTTTTCTGCTTTTCTCTCACGGAATTGGATGTGTTGGAATTTTGGCTTTTTTCTCTCTGGGGTTTGGGTTCCAAATGGATGTGGTATGTGTTTCAATGAAGTGTGGATTTGTACAAAATGACTTGTGTTTTTTTTTCTGTGCGATATGGATTTTATGGAGTGTGGTATGGACATACTGGAGTTTGTTTTCTGTTTGATGTTTGTTTTTGGTGGTGAAGATTTTTTTAAGCTGAATGATTTCTGCATGTAGTGTTTTGGATAACTGTGAATGCAGAAAGCACAACTTTAAAAGGAGGCAGCAATTGGTTTAAACTAATTATCAGAGGGTCTCTTGATGGTATTTGGTGCTTTCAGAGGTTGGAATCTCTTTTGGTGGGGTGTGTTGTCCAACAATGGGATTCTGGGGTATAGTGCACTATTTTGAACCAGTGGTTTCAAAACAAAGACCATGCATCTGACTTGCCAGACTTCTTCTATATTTTTATGCTTGTTAAATTTCCAGGACTACTAGGCTGATTACTTCAAGGAGATTTTGTGTGCTTACAAGGGTATAGAACTTCTTCAAGGATGTGATTGATGTGAACTTGGATTAATCAACTTTTCTAGATTGTAAGGGACGGTAGAGCTCTTTACTAGTTTAGCCTTTGTAGAGGTTACCTTGTTTACTGACCAAATTTATGGGAGAATCTATATTGGTGCTCTTTTAATATATAACTCTTTTCTTTTTTTTTCTTCTGAATATATCAATATGAATGCTTTTGGAAATCACATCTTTTTTATTTTTTGACAATCTAGCTTTTGATCGGCATTTAGCCTCTGTGACACCCAAATAATTGCATGGATAGTCCCTCTTATAACCTTTTCTTGGATTCCCCGGAGTTCCTCAATGCTAGTTTCTATATTAAACATGTGGCAGTAAGAACGATCAATCTCTTCCTTGTTGTAACAAATAGCTCTACTTTGGTTGGATATCTCAATTGGATAATGAATGGTTTGGATTGTGGTTATCGCTTAGAATAAACAATTTTTAGGGTGATTCCCTTGATTGTTAGAGGTTAAGACAATTTTAGTAGGACTTTGATAGGCTCCCAGGATAGAAGAGCTTTAAGCAAATGATAAAAAAAATAAAATAAAAAAAATAAAAAAAAAAAAACAAGAAAAAAAAAAAATAAAAGGAATAAAAGAAACAAACTAAAAAAAGAAAGAAACTAAAGAATTGACAAAGTAAAAAAGAAATAAACTAAAGAAGAAATAAATTAAGAAGAACAAAAAGAAAAAGAAGCAAGGAAGAAAAATAAGACTAAAATAAAAGAGCTAAAATAAAAAGACAAAGAAAGGAAATAAAGCATTGACAAAAAATAAAATGCAAAGCTAAAGAAAAACAATTAAAGGGAAAACTAATATGTGATTAAAAATAAACGGACAAAGAAATAAATAAAATAAAGACTTACTTACAATGATACATATGTTAACTTTTCATACTAAAAAAATGGCGTTGGAGGGAAATGGTGTTAAAATTGGACCATGTCAAGTAACTTAGAAATTACTTTCGTCTGTTGAGAATGCACTCCATGTGCTTCAATTTGTATCGGGAAAGACTTGGGTTTTGTCTTCCTGTCCATTTGAAAACAATCTGAACTCTTCAATTAAACAAATCTATAATAACAAATCATTGTAACTTTTTGCTTCTAATTGAGTGTTTGGGTTCTTTCAAGTTGATGTAACCCGGGTCAAATACTTTAAACTTGATAGACCGGACCACCACATCTTCAATTATGTGACTGAAAGAATATGTTTTTTTGTATGCTGGTTCTTACAACTTGAACATTTTGTGGTTTTGTCTTGTTCAATATCGGACTTTTTTATCCTGGTGTACTTTTCCTTTCACTGAGCCTTGTGATTAACCTCCTGTGAATGTCCAAACATCTGGTTGTGTTGATTGGTTCTGTTCTACTTCTGTGAATTTACTCCATTCTGTCATAGGTTTATGCCTTATCTTTGTATTTGTGGTTGGTTATGTTGGGTTCACAATTCTAGTTGGTGACCATTCTTACATCTCTCCTCTGAATTCAGGTGGCGGGCCATCAGTCACTGCCAATGGGGGTTCTGGGGGTGTGTTGTTCCTTTGTGATCCTCTCGTTGGTTTTTTATTTTGGGGGCTGTGGACTCTCAGTTGCTTGGGGCTTGTTTCGGGTTGACTTGCCTTGGGTCCTTGTTGTTTTTGGGGACTGTCTTTTGTGGTTAACTACGGCTGTTTGGGGGTGCTTGTGTGCACCTACACTTGAGTTGTGGTTTGTCTTGGTGGTGGTGGGTCTTGGGGGGCTGTTGGCTTCGTGTGGTGGGGTTGATGGCGTTCTGTACTGGTTCGGATACTCTTTGGGCTATGTTGTTGGTTTTTGCCCTGCTGTGTTTAGTCTTTTGGGATGGGCTGCTGTTGTGTTCTGGGTTGCTTTGGGGTTGGGCTGGTGGCCCTTGGCGGTCTGCTCTGTGGTTGTGGTCATGGGCTCTTGTTGGTTCTGGTCTCTGGGTGGTGGGTTGTGCTCCTCTGGGGGGGACTGGGACCTTGTTCCTTGAGCTTTTACTGGGTTTGTCTGTCCCTCTGTTTGGGGTCTTGGTGGGGCTGGGCTACGGTGTCGGTGGGGCCAACCAATTTGCCTTTTCTGTGGGTGTTCTGTTGGTTGGATGTGGAGATTTGTGGGCTTCGGCAATTTTAGTGATTAAAGTTACATGGGGCTGGGTCTTCAATGTTTGTTATGTCGCTTACAATTTGGGTTATCTCTAGCGCCATTGGTTGTTGGAGGGGGGAATTTTGATTGGATAAAATCTGACATAGGTTCTATCAGGCTAAGAAATTGTTGCTCCTCTGCACCTTGGTTGTTGGTGGTCATGACACCGGAAGGTGAAGCAGGAGCTCGGAGAACCAGGGAGGTCTCTTGGACTGTGGTATCAGGTGCGGTGGTTGGGTGATGGTCTCTCCCTGGTGTCATTGGTTGTTGGGGTCTGACTGTGTTGCGTTGTCGTTTCTGTTTGCTGCCTCTGGTGTAAAAGATAGATAATGTCTCGTAAGAAGGGGGGGGTAAAGTTACAAACCGAACCTAAACCACTGCACTGCTCAAGACCGAAGGGTGGCCTGGCTGGGGTGGCTGTTAACAGGGGGAAGGACCGGTGTGAGGAGCGAACAAACTAACCTGAAACTTCCTAGGGACAAGAGACTGAGCAACAAATAAACTTGATGGCAACTAACTTAATGGGGCAAGAAGAAATACACTGCAAAGTTAGGCTCTGGCCTGTACTGAAGCTAGACACTCGTCGAACAAGGTTCATTGAGATTGTACCTAAGTCGCCCTCTTGGAGGTTGATCGGTGTTCATCTTCTCCTAAACCGGAGGGTTTACTAATCTCAAGTCGGAGAACAACCTGGTGTATGCAATGGAGGAACTAACACTGTCTTTCAAATGTCTTTCTTTGGTGGGGGGCACCCTCTGCGATCCGAGCCATCCCTGTGATTGTCGCCGCTTTGTCTTGAATGTTCGGTTTTGTGGGGCGATATTGCTTGTGGTCGGTGTCGGGGTGGATCTTGAGACAATATTAGCCTAACTAACCAGCCACTTAAAAGATTAAAGCAATAAGTTGCGTGGTTGTTCGTGCGGGTACCGGAGCTTGTTCCCTGGAAGCGGCACTGGATTCTTCAGGGGACTGAGTTTTGGACAGTCAGTGAGTCTTGGGTTCTCCCTTCGGCGACATGTCAGTTGGACATGTCGATCGCCTCTTCGCTTCTCAAAACGTGCGGGCGTGCTACCATTTACCTTCGACTTAAAACATGGGTCTTTGGCTCGTCTTTACCTCTCGACTTGAACATGGGCTGGCCCTTTGCCCACGATTTTGAGACATGCAGCGCATCGCTGCAACTTTTGGACTTGGAAACATTTATCATTTATCCTCGTCGAAAATGGGACATGTCGCGATTGACATGTCATCCGTCTCTGATTTCTTCTCTCTCCTCCGTGACGACGATTTCGTGACACTTTCCAAAAATGGAAATGTCGTTTGCTGCGGATTTTTGATTCTTCCCACTTTCTCTCTCCTACCCAAAATGTCTCCAAATCGTGCCCTTCTCGTTCATCTTCTCTCTCCAAAAGCTGTCGCGATTTCGTGACATGTCGCGAAATCGCGACCTTTCTGGCACTTAGCCGATTTTCATGCATTTTCTCTCTCCTGTCGTGAAAATGCGACATGTCACGATTTTGCGACATTTTTCTCCCCGGCTTTCTCTCTCCTCATCCTGCAGCGATTTCGCGACGCTTTCCAAAAATGGAAATGTCGCGATATCGCGACACTTCCAAAAATGGAAAGTGTCACGATTTCGCTACACAAAAATGACTTAGCTGCTTTTCTATTTTCCTGTCGCGATATCGCGACATTTTCGAAAATGGAAGTGTCGCGATATCGTGACACTACCAAAAATGGAAAGTTTGATTTTTCATGAATTTATGCAACTGTTTTCAGCATTTTTCTCGGTACCGGTGCAATATTTTCTTAAGCATGAATGATTTCTAGCATGTAAAAAGTGAATTCTTGGATAACACAGCTAGAATGCAAGAAAAAGCACAACTTTAAAAAGGAGGCAAGCAAAATCTGGATTTAAAACTGAAAATTATCAAGAGGGTCCCTGTTGCAAAATGGTATTTCAGGGCTTTCAAGAGGATTGGAATCTCATTTTTCAGTGGGGGTGTGTTGCTTCTCAACAGGTCTTATACTATTCACCCCCCCTCTCAGTATAAGCTTGTGTTCTTCAAAGTCCAATTCCTTGCATAGCATTAACAACCTCATCAACCTAAAGTAGATAAGTACTAATATTTTCCTCATCCTTCATTCTTAACCCTTTAAATTGTCCTTTGAGATTTCATATCTTTACCTTTTTGATACTTTTATCTCCTTCATATATGCTTTACAACTTATCCCAAATTCCTTTTGCATATTTACAATGCATAACTTTTATTTATTTTGTTCTATGCAAACCTCTTAAAATTGTATTCATTGCTTTTGAATTGTAATGTTGTAGAATCTTACCTTCCTTATTTGTAGGTGGATCAACTGGTGGTATGTATCCATTTTCAATTGCTTCCCAAATTTCATTGCGAAGTGCTATCAAGTGAATCTTCATTCTCATACTCTAAAATATATAATCACTTCCATCAAATATTGGTGTTGAATTATATGAGGAAACATTCTTAGAATATGTTAGGATCCTCAATCCTAACATTATTAGTTAGTATTATTAATCATTTAATTATTATATTATTAACTTATAAAGTGAACCATCACAACCCTTCATAACGTTAACCATCACGTCTCTTCATATATGAACCATCATGTCTCTTCACCAACATAGCTTTAGGGTAGATATATATATTAGGTTGGCCATCCATATAAAATAATCCAACAAGAAGAATATATATTATTTAGACCCATTGGAGGGATTTCCCAAACCAATGCAAAAGGCGATTCATATCTAAAAGTGATTCTTTTAATTTAGATGCTATTTTAATTATTTATTTATTAAAATTGTGCTAGAACCTTCAGGGTTATACCATTTGGTATCAGAGCCATGTGGGACCCAATCATGTGGGAATTGCTCAAATATCTTCATCAAATCACTTATGTGCATGAGTATCAAACTCAATTTGAGGATATCACCAAACACAACACAAGATTGGATGAATCAATTCTCATCAATGGCTTCATTAGGGGATTAAAAGAGGAAATTAGAATGGAGGTGACAAGGTTCAATCCCTATACCATGATGCAGACCTATGGATTGGAAAAATTAGTTGAAGATAAAATCAATGCACAACAACAATTAGGGAAACCACTTATGGAAAAATCATCGACCACTTACATCGTTCACAAAACTATGCATAATGTAAGGGCACAAAGCACTTACACAACCCCCAAATCTAACCGAACTTTATGAATTAAACATCTTAGCTTTGAGGAGATGAAGGAATGACGAGCAAAAGGACTCTATGATAATTGTGATGAACAATTTGGACCCCACCATAAATGTGCTACACTAACATTGTATTTATTGAAGGAAGTTGATCCTTGTCTCTCCATAGAGAAATCAGATGAGGTAGTTCTACCCGAAGTGACCAGTGCACCTACTCACAGAAATGAAGACAATGAGGTTGATGTGCGAGAAGTGATTGATGTACCAAGTAAGGATGAGGTAGACATACCCAAAGTGATCAATGCTAGCAAAACATGCACTCTACAAGACCTACACATACCTTCCTTACCAATAGTGATTTCTTGCCATATGACCAAACCTATTCGGAACCAACACAGAGTGACTACACACTCCTTCTCCGTTGGCTCTACCAAGGAACCAAAAAAGGATATGAAATCATTACCATCACTTTTGATGCATCAATCTGAAGTATGTGAGGAACCCCAAGGGTTGCCCTCCCATCGTCATCATGATTTTCCTAAGGAATATTTACTATTATTCTTGGAAACCCCTTGCTAATGCTTCATCCTTCTCGATATTCCTACCTACGAAAGGATACCATTAAAAGAGTCTGAGAACTTACACAAATCCTTATTGGAAAACAAAGGATAAAGCTTCTCACTTTGAGCTTTGAGGAGAAAGCTCTTTTTAAGGAGGGTGGCATGTTAGGATCCTCAATCATAAAATTATTAGTTAGTATTAGTTAGTATTATTAATCATTTAATTATTATATTATTAACTTATAAAGTGAACCATCACAACCCTTCATAACGTGAACCATCACGTCTCTTCATACGTGAACCATCATGTCTCTTCACCAATGTAGCTTTAGGGTAGATATATATATTAGGTTGGCCATCCATATCAAATCATCCAACAAGAAGAATATATATTATTTAGACCCATTAGAGGGATTTCCCAAACCAATGCAAAATGTGATTCATATCTAAAAGCAATTCTTTTAATTTAGATGATATTTTAATTATTTCTTTATTAAAATTATGCTAGAACTTTTAGGGTTCTACCAGAATCCATTATGTTCTTGAAATATTTTTCTTCAAGCTATTAAACTCTTTCGAAGGAACCCACTCTGATACCAATTGAAGAACACAAGCTTATACTGAGAGGGGTGGTGAATAGTATAAGACCACTTTTTACTTTTCTTTCCCAATAAATATTATGCAATGTTTAGATAGCAATATCAATAGTAGTAATAAAATCAATGCATAAATCACCACACGTAATAGAGACACCAATTTAACGTGGTTCATCCAATGTGGGCTACTCCATGAAGAAAATATTTCACTAAAATTTTCTCAATCAATCTCTTGGGAATCCTTTTTCTATTACAATGTTTATGGATCTCTATCCAAAAGATACACCAATCCCCTAATCAAGTTTGTGGATCTCTATCCATAGGAGATATCCTTTCTCCTTAGCTCTAATTGGTGATCTTCTAGAAGAACTACTACCCCCACTACTCTATCTAATGGATCTCTATCCACTAAAGACACCTATCCTCACTACCCTGGCTAATGGATATTTATCCACTAGAGACTTTCATCCTCTATAATCTATCACCTTCAAAGCTCTATCTCAAATCTACACTAAACACAGTCCTTCAATCTAGCACAAATCTGGTCAATATTTGTCTCTAGTCTGGCATAAACCTATCCTTAAATCTACACCAAAATCTATCCTCAATCTCTATCCTCTGATCTACACTAAACATAGTCCTTCGATCTAGCACAAATTTGTCCTTAATCTCTTTTCTATGATTTGTACCAAACATAGTCCTTCTGCCTAGCACAAATATATCCTCAATATCTATCCTAAAGCCTTATCACAAGGCTTGACTTAATCTCAAATCAAATCTACTATATCTGCCCCAAACCTTAACCCAAGGTTTAAAAAAATCAATCAATCAACTCTACTCTCAAGTCTTATCAAAGACTTTTCTCAAATCTACCTTGTAAGCTTTCCAAAAGCTCACACTAAACTATCCACAATTCCTCTCAAGAACTTATACAATCTTCTCTCAATATGTATTGTAAGCTTCCATAAAATCTCACACAAATCTATCCACAAGTCTTCTCAAAGACTTACCTCAAATCTTCTCAACAAGTCCACACTAGAACTTGTCCAAACTCATAGAAACATAAAGAGAATTTTTAGAGACTCAATATGCTTCACATTCATCACAATGCTCAATTACTTTCAATCACTCTTCTAGAAACATATAGAGAATTGTTAGAGACTCAATATGCTTCACATTCATCACAATGCTCAATCACTTTCAATCACTCTTTTAGAAACATATAGAGAATTGTTAGAGACTCAATATGCTTCACTTTCATCCACACTCAAACTCTTTCTCAAATCAATTCAAAATATAGAACAATTTGTTTCATAGAAATTGAACTATCACTTTAACACATCCACTTGACTAGGCTCAACCAACTCTACTCAATCAATCACTCAATGAAATAATCCTTTCTCACAAACCCTAGTCCAAGCATATGAACACTCACTCAAATGTTTCCAACAATGCTTATCAATCAATCTCACATAACAATGATACTCATGTTCTTTGCAAACCCTAGTTCAAGTTCATTCAACTTAATCACCTCAACAACAATGCTTATAAAACAAGGTTTTATCAACTCTTTATTCTAGAAAACCTTAAAGTATTAATTCAAACCACACTCAACAATTTTTACCAAACAATCCTTTTTACTCAAAATTTGCATTCACAACATTCAACAATCACTCACTAGGAAGAATATGCCCATACCTTTTATTTGATGTAGAAGTGCCCTTAGAAAAAACTATCTCAATCATAATTTTCTCCTTTTTCCAATCTCAATAGTTAGATGATAAAATAGCACACTAACTATATTTCAAACACATAAAAATAATTAATCCAAAATACACCTTATTACTCCTTGAAATTAGCAACCATCAAATTACACATAAAAGTAATCACTAAATATGCTCCTTATAGTCTCCAATTTAATAAATCAAAACCCTTCAAAAATAATAATTGCCTACCCTTTTATCTCCCTCAAAACACTCAATAACCAATTTTAATTTTAGGCAAAAATTAAATCTTACAAACCCTTAAAAAAAAATTTCAACCTTAGGCACATAAAAAATATTTTTATTTCCTTCAGCCTCAGCACATTCCAAACAAAGTGAGAAACCCAACAATCATCAGTGCATACCTTTGTTTCAACCAACAAAAGGGCCTCGGTGGGTTTTGAACCCGAAACCTCTCCACCGAGTGCCTTACCAAGGTGCTAGCCCACCACGTGGGCTAGGTGCTCCCACGAGAAGGGGAAGGCACTAGCCTCCCTTTGTTCCCTATGCTAGGCACCATTCACAAAATGCAAACCTTCTTCCTTGCAAAACACGAACCCCACGAGATTCAAACCTACATCCTTCCTACCAGCAAACACCTTAACACCTACCGTCATCGCCTTGCTCCTCTTTGTTCCTCTATTTTCATCTAAGTCTTTTCAAACAATAATTGATGCTTTCTCTTTGTGCTCGTTTTCAAACTTAGGGGCATTCAAATCAATAATTGCATAGGGGACTAAGGCAAAGGTTTTGCCTTCATATATATACATAGTGCCTTGATGTTGTAATACGTCGATGCTTCAAATAAAATTTTAAATTTGATTTATAACTTTGCTTTATAACCCTTTTAGGGTTTATTTAAATTAATAAAAATTAATTTATAAAAAAATTAAAAATTAACTTATAATTAACTAAACTAACATGAAAGTTAATTAAATTAATTAATAAATTAATTTATAATAAAATTATATTAATTAATTTATAATTAATTTAAATTTCCTCTTTAATATTATAATAAACTATTATAATATTATTTTTCTGGGCCTCTTCTTTTCCCTTTGGAATCGGGTCTTGATCAACTGAAGACGGACTATCCTTTTGCACTTATTGGAGAACCTAAAACTAATGTTGCCCACTAAAACTGCCATTGACTGGTGTTGAAAGCTTGACATCAATGACCACTCACTCTTGACATCAATGAAATCTCATCTACTCAAAATATCCAACAATATCCCCCTTTATCATTGATGGCAACCCAAATTCTTTTTACCAAAACTTGACCTTTTTCCTATTCTACTCCCCCTGGGACATTGCTCCCCCTGACTCAATGCTCTCTCCTTAAACCAAATCTCTCCCCCTTACTCAAATATATCCCCATTTGAAATCAATGGCAAAGGGTCACCTTTGGGTCTCGGGGCTAAGAATTAGTCTCTTAGCTTAGCCTCTCCCCCACCTCCTCTTGAGGTGGTTAATTCTGGGGTGGGAGTATTTCTACTCCCATCAAGCACTATACTTTACCTTTGTCCTTTTTCCTTATCATCTGATCCTTATGATTCCTTTAACTATTCCTATCCATATTCTTATTCATGTCCATGTTCCTATTCTTGTCCATACTCCTGTTCTTATCCATATTCCTGTTATTTTTCATGTCCATGTCCATATTTCTGCTCCTGTTCCTATTCTCGTTCTTGTTCATGTTCTTTTTCCTGTTCTTCTTCTTGCTCATGCTTGATTCTTAAATGTCTATTCTATACCACATTTTTGTATGTCCATCATTATTGCACTTATAACACTTAATGGTATTATTCCTTGGAGGTGCAAATGTCTTGGGATTTCTCCTGGTGAAGCCATATATGTTCCTGTCATGAACCCTGCAATTCATTGCCTTGTGACCAAACTGATTAAATGAGTAGCAATACCCATGGAAAAGCTGTCTATTTCTAAAATTTCTATTTTCCTATCTTTCATGTGTCTTGCACTATGAATCCATGTGCCCAAATCTATGACATGAGAAACATCGTCCATTGAAATTTTCTTTCCTTGACCTCATTGGTATCTTAGTCTCTTTTTATCTATGTTGGTTCATGTTCCATCTATTTCTTCTTTGTGCATTGTTCATTTCATTGTTGAACTTTCTGTTGTCCAACTCATCTTCAGAAGTCTCACTTTCACTTATACTATCTTCTTCTGAAGTTTCTTCTTTTGAAGTTTCTTCTTCTTCAAAACTTGAGGTTGACTCTTCTTCTTGTTTCTTTCGAGCTTGTTCAAAACCAAGACCTATTTTTTTTTTTGTCCTTCTTTGTACTTTGATCATCTTATCTACAATTTTTGAAATTTTTCCAAACTTGTGTAGCTTGTCATTGGACTTTTCTAATTCTTCCCTTAATAGAGCTACTTCTTGTTCTAACCTTTCACATTCTAAGACCTTTGCTTCTAGCTTATCCTTGAACATTCTTTGTATTAGCTATTGACTTGTTTAGATCCTCTATAAGCTTTCCTCTCTCCTCATCACATTCTTGAAACTGAAATTCAAGTTGAGAGTTTTGTTTTCTTACCTTATTTAAAGTTTTAATAGCATAAACAAGTTCTACCTCAAGATCAACTCCTCCAATTTCTTATTCTTCCTCTATTTGTTTGCCTTTGTCAACATCTTCATTATTTTTTGACTTGTCTTCTATAGGATCACCCCCTTCTTCTTCTAGTGCCATTAGAATATTCTCTTTTGGTCCTTCAAGTGTATCTTCATATTCATCATCATCACTAAAACTAAAACCATTCCTTGTACAACTATCTTCAAGATGTCAAAAATTACCACATCTAAAAAACTTGATAATTATTGGTGATATTTTTTTAACTTCCTCTTTTTCCTCAATCAGAAATAGAACTTCCTCTTTATCATTATCTGAAAAAATTATTATCACTATCACTTGAGTACTTACTTGCCTTGTTTGCATAGTAGCTCCTATTTTTTCTTTGAAAGAAATTTTCTTATTTGCCTTATCCATCCTTGCCTTTCTTTTGGTACCTGTATCTTTCTGATTCCCTATTCCTGTGATCCTATTTTTCTTCATCATTATTATTTTTAGCTTCTTGAAAATTAGTTGCATAGTGACCATACTTTCCATAATTGAAACATCTAACTGATTTTGCATATTTAAATATTCTTGAATCCTTATTCCTTCTATCATAATTTACTTCTTCATCACTGGATGATTCATTATTTGAATATGACTTCTTGCCATTTGTCTTATTGGTAGTTTTGAATGATTCTTCCTTTCAAAGAGTAGGTTCCTCTTTTGTTATTAACTCAAAATATGTAAGAATACCAAGTAACATATCTCTTGTCAAAGAATCACCATCCTTTGCTTCTTCTATAGCTGAAATATTTTCACTAAACCTTGTTGGGAGAGACCTTAATATTTTATCACAAACATCTGACTCTTCAACATTAAGTCCAATTCCTTGCATAGCATTAACAACCTCATCAACCCAAAGTAGATAAGTACTAATGTTTTCCTAATCCTTATTTCTTAACCCTTCAAATTGTCCTTTGAGATTTCATATATTTACCTTTTTGACACTTTTATATCCTTCATATATGCTTTGCAACATATCCCAAATTCCTTTTGCATATTTACAATGCATAACTTTTATTGATTTTGTTCTATGCAAACCTCTTAAAATTACATTCATTGATTTTAAATTGTAATGTTGTAGAATCTTACCTTCCTTATTTGTAGGTGGATCAACTGGTGGTATGTATCCATTTTCAACTGCTTCCATCAAATATTGGTGTTGAATTATCTGAGGACACATTCTTAGAATCCATTGTGTTCTTGAAGGCTTTTCCTTCAAGCTATTAAACTCTTCCGAAGGAACCCACTCTAATACCAATTGAAGAATACAAGATTATACTTAGAGGGGGGTGAACAGTATAAGACCAATTTTTCATTTTCTTTCGTAATAAATATTATGCAATGTATAGATAGCAATATCAATAGCAATAATAAAAGCAATGCACAAATCACCACACACAATAGAGACACCAATTTAATGTGGTTCACCCAATGTGGGCTACTCCACGAAGAAAATATTTCACTAAAATTTTCTCAATCAATATCTTGGGAATCCTTTCCCTATTATAATGTTTATGGATCTCTATCCAAAGGAGACACCAATCTCCTAATCAAGTTTGTGGATCTCTATCCACAGGAGAACTCCTTTCTCCTTAGCTCTGACTAGTGATCTTCTAGAAGAACTATTGCCCCCACTACTCTAGCTAATGGATCTCTATCCACTAAAGACACCTGTCCTCATTGCCCTAGCTAATGGATCTCTATCCACTAGAGACTTTCATCCTCTATACTCTATCACCTTCAAAGATTTATCTCAAATCTACACTAAACATAGTCCTTCAGTCTAGCACAAATCTACTCAATCTCTATCTCTGGTCTAGCATAAACCTATCCTTAAATCTACACCAAACTCTATCCTCAATATTTGTCCTCTGATCTACACTAAACACAGTCCTTCGATCTAGCACAAATATTTCCTCAATATTTCTCCTCTAATTTGTACTAAACACAGTCCTTCATTCTAGCACAAATCTATCCTCAATATTTGTCCTCAAGCCTTAACACAAAGCTTGACTTAATCTCAAATCAAATCTGCTAGATCTGCCCCAAACCTTAACCCAAGGTTTGAACAAATTAATCAATCAACTCTACTCTCAAGTCTTCTCAAAGACTTGTCTCATATCTGCCTTATAAGCTTCCCAAAGTCTCACACTAAACTATCCACAAGTCCTCTCAAGAACTTATCCAATATGCTCTCAATCTGTATTGTAAGCTTCCATAAAAGCTCACACAAATCTATCCACAAGTCTTCTCAAAGACTTACCTCAAATATGCTCAACAAGTCCACACTAGAACTTGTCCAATCTCATAGAAATATATAGAGAATTGTTAGAGACTCAGTATGCTTCACATTCATCACAATGCTCAATCACTTTCAATCACTCTTCTAGAAACATGTAGAGAATTGTTAGAGACTCAATATGCTTCACATTCATCACAATGCTCAATCACTTTCAATCACTCTTTTAGAAACATATAGAGAATTTTTAGACACTCAATATGCTTCACTTTCATCCATACTCAAACTCTTTCTCAAATCAATTAAGAATATAGAACAATTTATTTCATAGAACTTGAACTATCACTTCAACACATCCACTTGACTAGGCTCAACCAACTCTACTCAACCAATCACTCAATAAAATAATCCTTACTCACAAACCCTATTCCAAGCATATGAACACTCACTCAAATGTTTCAAACAATGCTTATCAATCAATCTCACATAACAATGATACTCATGTTCTTTGCAAACCCTAGTTCAAGTTCATTCAGCTTAATCACCTCAACAACAATGCTTATAAAATAAGGTTTTATCAACAACTCTTTATTCCAGAAAACCTTGAAGCATTAATTTAAACCACACTCAACAATGTTTACCAAACAATCCTTTTCACTCCAACTTTGCATTCACAACATTCAACAATCACTCACTAGGAAGAATATGCCCATACCTTTTATTTTATGTAGAAGTGCCCTTAGAAAATCCTGTCTCAATCACAATTTTCTCATATTGCCAATCTCAATAGTTAGATGATAAAATAGCACACTAACTCTCTTTCAAACACATAAAAATAATCAATCCAAAATACACCTTATTACTCCTTGAAATTATAAACCATCAAATTACACATAAAAGTAATCACTCAAGATGCTCCTTATAATCTCCAATTTAATAAATCAAAAAATAACCCTTCAAAAATAATAATTGCCTACCCTTTTATCTCCCTCAAAACACTCAATAACCAATTTTAATTTTAGGCAAAAATTAAATCTTACAAACCCTCAAAAATTATTTTTCAACCTTAGGCACATAAAAAATATTTTTATTTCCTTCAACCTTAGCACATTCTAACAAACCCAACAATCATTAATGCATACCTTTGTTTCAACCAACAAAAGGGCCTCAATGGGTTTTGAACACAAAACCTCTCCACCGAGCATCTTACCAAGGTGCTAGCCCACCACGTGGGCTAGGCACTCCCACGATAAGGGGAATGCACTAGCCTCCCTTTGTTCCCCATGCTAGGCATTGTTCACAAAATGCAAACCTTCTTCCTTGCAAAACATGAACCCCACAGGATTCGAACCTGCATCCTTCCTACCAGCAAATGCCTTAACACCTATCATCGTCACCAGCTATGCTATGTGGTGAGTGTACAAAGTGGAGGGAGCCTTGCTCCTCTTTGTTCCTCTATTTTTGCTGAAGTCTTTTCAAACAATAATTGATGCTTTCTCTCTACGCTCATTTTCAAACTTTAGGACATTCGAATCAATAATCGCATAGGGAACTAAGGCAAAGGTTTTGCCTTCATATATATACATAGTGCCTTTATATTGTAATACGTTGGTGCTTCAAATAAAATTTTAAATTTGATTTATAACTTTGCTTTATAACCCTTTTAGGCTTTATTTAAATTAATAAAAATTAATTTATAAATTAAAAATTAACTTATAAATAACTTAAGTAACATGAAAGTTAATTAAATTAATTAATAAATTAATTTATAATAAAATTATATTAATTAATTTATAATTAATTTACATTTCCTTTTTAATACTATAATAAAATATTATAATATTATTTTTTTGGGCCTCTTCTTTGTCCTTTGGACCTCATATGATTTCCTGGATCCAGGTCTTGATCAACTAAAGACAGACTATCCTTTTGCACTTATTGGAGAACCTGAAACTGATGTTGCCCACTGAAACTGCCACTAAATGATGTGAAATCTTGACATCAATGACCACTCACTCTTGACATCAATGACAAATCATCTACTCAAAATTTCCAACACAACTCAATCAGGTAGATTAGAATTTTGGAGTGGTATTGAAGGTTTTATGAGAAGTAACTACCAAGTAACCTGATTCATGATCATCGAAGATTTTAATTTCATAACCAAGCTAAATGAAAAATTTGAGGGAATTAGAAAATTGACCCAAAGTATAAAATATTTCTCAGCTTTTATTCAAAACAACAACATATGGGAAGTTGATTTTTAAGAGGACAATAATACTTGGATAAATAATAGGAGAGGCCAGAACCTAATAGTAGAAAAATTGGATAGATGCATTCTCTCAGATCATTGGCTAGATGAAGGAATATGTGCTAAAATTAATACCTTAACAAGAATTGGTTCAGATCATTGGCCAATAAGAGTTAAAATGGTGGTAAGTGAATTCAAAAAAATATCATATTTTAAAGGAAGACCATCCTCAATTTGTTGATATGATAGCTCAAACGTGGATTTTTTTAGGTAATGGTGGGTTGTATGCTCTTCCAAATCAAATTAAAGCTATGACATCTAGATTAAAAGAATGGAACAAGAACACCTTTGGAAACATTTTTGAGAAAATGAAGAACTAAAAGATAAACTTTCAAAATTCCAAAAATGTGATGAAAATAATACAATCTCAGAGGAAAGGGGGTTGCTTAGTGAATATCATAATATTTTGAGTAAGAAAGAGAAATTATGGAGATTAAAATCAAGACAGACTTGGTTAAAAGGAGATAAGAATACAATTTTTTTTCATAGGATGGCTATAGTACATAGAGCATCTTCTAGAATTAATATAATTAAATCAATAGAAGGGATTTGGATTGAAGAACGGAGTGAAATTAGAATAGAGGAAAAGTTGTTTTATCAAAATATTCTAGGTTTAGAGGAGACAAAAGTTCTTAATGATAAAATTCTTCAAGATGTTCCTTCGATTATAACAAATGAAGATAATAGGAAATTGATGGGGCCTATTACTCTAGAAGAAGTTCATTTTGAAGAACACAAGCTTATACTGAGAGGGGGGTGAACAATATAAGACCACTTTTTACTTTTCTTTTCAAATCAATATTATGCAGTGTATAGATAGCAATATCAATAGCAGTAATCAAAGCAATGCACAAAACACCATACACAATAGAGACACAAATTTAACGTGGTTCACCCAATGTGGGCTACCTCCACAGAGAAAATATTTCTTCTAAATATTTCTCAAATAATATTTTGGGAATCCTTCCCAATTACAATGTTTATGGACCTCTATCCAAAGGAGATGTTGATCCCCTAAATATGGTTTGTGGATCTCTATCCATAGGAGAACTCCTTCTCCTCTGCTCTGGCTGGTGATCCTCTAGAAGACACTGCCTCCACTGCACTGACTGTGGATCTCTCTCCACTTGAAGACTCTTGTCCTCACTTAGAAGACCTATCCTCAATGTCCTGGCTGATGGATCTCTATCCACTGGAGACTCTGTCCTCTCTACTCTATCACCTCCAAAGCTCTGCTCAATAGGTTCACTCAAAACCTTCTCAAATATGCTCAATAGGTCCACTCAGAACCTACTCAAATATGCTCAATAGGTCCACTCAGAACCTGCTCAAATCTTCTCAATAGGTCCACTCAGAACCTACTCAAATTTTCTCAATAGGTCCACTCATAACCTGCTCAAATATTCTCAATAGGTCCACTCAAAACTTGCTCAAATATTCTCAACAAGCTCACTCAGAACTTATCCAAATCTTCTCAACAAGCTCACTCAGAACTTGTTCAAATCTGCTCAACAAGCTCACTCATAACTTGTCCAAATCTGCTCAACAAGCTCACTCAAAACTTGTCCAAATCTGCTCAACAAGCTCACTCAGAACTTGTCCAAATCTGCTCAACAAGCTCACATAGAACTTGTCCAAATCTTCTCAATAAGTCCTCTCTAGGACTTGCTCAAATCTGCATTGCAAGCTTCCACAAAATCTCACACAAAATCAGTCCACAAGCCTTCTCAAAGACTTACCTCAAATCAGCTTAACAAGTTCACACAGAACTTGTCCAATCTCATAGAATCATAAAGAGAATTTTTAGAGACTCAATATGTTCTATACTCAATGCTCAATCACTTTCTCAACTCAATCTCATAGAAGCATAAAGAGAATTGTTAGAGACTCAATATGTTCTATACTCAAAACTCAATCTCAACTCAAATCAATCTCATAGAAGCATAAAGAGAATTGTTAGAGACTCAATATGTTCTATTCTCAAAGCTCAATCTCAACTCAAATCAATCTCATAGAAGCATAAAGAGAATTGTTAGAGACTCAATATGTTCTATTCTCAAAACTCAATCTCAACTCAAATCAGAATATAGAATAGTTTGTTTCATGGAACTTGAACAACCACTTCACACAATCACTTGACTAGGCTCAATCAACTCTACTCAACCAATCACTTCAAGGAACAACCCTTTCTCACAAACCCTAGTCCAAGCATGTATCATCCAACTCAAAATATTTCCAACAATGCCCAACACAAATCTCACATAACAATGATACTCATGTTCTTTTCTAACTCAAGTTCAAGTTCTTTGCATAACCAATTGGCTTCAACAACAATGCTAATAAAACATTCTTCATCTAACAATGATACTCATGTTTTTCTCAAACCCTAACTCAAGTTTTTCATACAACCAATGGTTTCAACAACAATGCTTATAAAACAAGGTTTTAATCACAACTCTCAAATCAGAAAACCTTGAAGCATTAAACCAACCACTTTCAAAAAGGAAACCCTAATCAATTCCTTTTCACTCCAAACTTAATTTTCAATCAAGCCAATCACCTAACTCAACAAAGAAGAATTTTGCCCATACCTTTTCTTGAAGAGTAGTTGTCTTTGCAAATCTGCCACACTCACAATTACTTCTTTGACAAACTCAATAAGGGTTAGAGGATATTTATTTTCTCAATAAATCACAACACAAAAATAATATCAACCAAAATACACCTTATCACTCCATCTATAAAACAATGCTCAATATCTTTCAAAAATAATCTCCTTGGCAAATATCTCTTTCACAATAAAATCAACTCTATTAAAGTCTTACTTCTCAAATATCCAAAATTTATTATTTAAGACTTTAATTAAAATAATACCTAAACTCCTTATGCCTCCTAACTTTATTTCCAATCAATAATTCTCAGCTAGCAATTTTCCAAATAATAAAAACCTTTTAACTCCCACTTTGCTAAAAGTAATTAATCATCAACATAGGCAATATTATTAAATGCTCAACAAAAATATTACCTCTACCTTGGAGGGGATTCGAACCCCTAACTCTACCCATGACCTACGCCTTAGTCATGGCTCTATTGCCACGTGAGCTAAGCGCTCACTTGGAGCATTGAGAGCACCACATGCTCTAAGTTCCTTATGCTATCGACGAAAACAAAAATGTGCATAGCGCTTTGGTGTTCCCAACACCAACCAAAATGCATCTTGCCAAGATTCGAACGTAGCTCAACGTTGCCACAAAAACTTAACCAATGTCTCCTTGCCACTACGCCATGCTTCCTAGCTGGCTTGAGGATTTCAATGCACTTTCCTTTATTTCGATCGTCATCCTTCAAATCTATTCGTTGTTTCTCATGAGCTCAACCACCAATTCGTATGCCTTTTCTTATTTCGAGCAAGGATAAATTAATCAATGTCTTTTAGGTATTATATATAGTGCCCTTTGTCTTCCATGCAATCACGTCGATGCATCGATTTAATTCGACGTCGGCTTGGTTGATTAGGTTATAAGGTATTTAAATTTAATTAAAATTAAATTTAAATATTATAAATTAAATCAAACCAACCTTAGGCTTTAACTTAATTAAACCTTGGAGCCTTGTCTTATTGCACAACCTTGGTGTAACGAATATTTATTTATAAAATTTAAATTCCTTGTGAATTTAAATAATTTATAAAATAAATATTGGACCTCCTTTTTAACCTTTGCAATAACCCTTCTTGGGTTTTTATGAACCAATCACTTAACATGTGCTCCCAATAATATTAAAATATTATGGAGCCTTTTTGCCTTTAACTTTTGCACTGTTGAAGCTTTTTCTTGGATGATAGTGACAACCTTTGATGACTTTATTTCTTGCTGAATTCCTTGATATGAGTGATAACTCTATCAGGTGACATCAATGACAACTTTGACTTAGAGGACTCAAAATGTCCAACAATCTCCCCCTTTGTCATTGATGGCAACCCAAATCCTTTTTTACTAAAAACTTGACCTTTCTATAATTCTGCTCCCCCTAGGACATTGCTCCCCCTAGCTCAATGCTTTCTCAAATATCAAATCTCTCCCCAATACACAAATCTCTCCCCCTTTGACATCAATGGCAAAGGGTCACCTTTGGGGCTCGGGGCTAAGAATGAGCCTCTTAGCTTAGCCCCTCCCCCACCTCCACATGAGGTGGTTAATTATGGGGTGGGAGTATTTCTACTCCTCAAAAGCACTATTCTTTACCTTTATATTTTTCTCTTCTTTTCTAAGTTTTTTGAATCCTCTTTCCCAAGTCATCATCCCTGTTCCTGTCATCACTTATGTTCCTGTTCTTGTTCTCATCCATGTTCCTGTTCCTGTTCCTATTCCTATTTTTGTTCTCATCCATGTTCCTATTCCTATTCCTATTCCTATTCTGTTCATATTTCTATTTTTGTTCATGTTCCTATTCTTGTTCATGCCTATTTCTGGAATATTTTCTCTACACCATCTTGTTGTGTGACCATCATTATTGCACTTATAACACTTAATGTTATTATTCCTTGGAGGTGCAACTATCTTAGGATTTCTCCTAGTGAAGCCATATCCTCTTCTATCATGAATCTTGCAATTCATTGCCTTGTGACCAAACTCATTACATGAGTAGCAATACCCTTGGAAAAGTTGTCCTTTTCCATATTCCTGTCTTTCATGTGTCCTGCACTGTGAAGCCATGTGCCCAAACCTGTGACATGAAAAACATCTTCCATTGAAGCTTCCTTGTCTTGACCTCATTGGTCTCCTATTCTGATTGTTGTTCCATATGTATCTTCTCTGTGCATTGTTCCTATCTTTGTTGAACTCTTTGTTGTCCAACTCATCCTCTGATGTCTCACTCCCACTTACACTATCTTCTTCTGATGTATCTTCTTCTGAAGTTTCTTCTTCTTCAAGACTTGAAGTAGACTCTTCTTCCCTTTTCTTTTGAACCTGTTTAGAACCAAGACCTGTCTTGTTTGTTGCTCTTCTTTGTATCTTGACTATTTTATCCACACTCTTTGCACCGTTTACATACTTGTATAGCTTATTCTTGGAATCCTCTAAATATTCCTTTAGTAGGGCCACTTCTTGTGTTAACTTTTCACATTCCAGAATCTTTGCTTCTAACTTATCTTTGAACTTGCTTGCCTTAGCCTTTGACTTTTCTAAATCCTCTATGAGCAATAATATTTCTTCATCACATTCTTGAAACTGACTTTCAAGCTTAGAGTGTTGCTTTCTTACCTTCTTTACAGTGTCAAGGGCATAGATAAGTTCTCCCTTGAGATCATAACCATTCTCTACTGAATAATCCTCTATTTTTTTACCTTTATCCATATCATTTCTTTCTTTTGGCTTGTCTTCTATAGGATCACTCACTTCTTCTTCTAATGCCATTAGAATATTTTCATCTGGTCTTTCAAGTGCATCTTCAAAATCATCATCATTGAAACTATAACCATCCCTTGTACAATCATCTTCAAGATGTCCAAATTTACCACATCTAAAACACTTGAGAATAACTAGAGTCCTTTTCTTAACTGGATCTTTCTCTTCAACCATAAATAGGACTTCATCTCTATCATTGTCTTAAAAAACTAGCATCACTATCATTTGAGTACTTACTTGCATTATCCACATAGTAGCTTCTCTTTTGCCTTTGGAAGAACTTATTTCCTTGTCTGCTTTGTCCATCCTTGCTTTTCTTTTGGTGCTTGTATCTTTCTGATTCCCTGTACTTGTGGTCCTATTTTTCTTCATCATTGTTGCTCTTTGGCTCTTTGCACTCTGTTGCATAATGTCCATACTTTCCACAATTAAAACACTTAACAGATCTTAGATCTATGGGTCTTCTGGAACCTTTATCTCTTCTTCCATAATTTGCTTCTTCATCACTAGATGACTCACTGCTTGATTCTATCTTCTTACCCTTTTTCTTTTTGTCCACTTTGAATGCAACTTATTTCGGAGGAATAGGATCTTTTGTTCTTATCTCAAAAGTAGTAAGCATGCCAAGCAAAGAATTCCTTGTCAGAGAATCACTATCAATTGATGTTTCTATAGCAGAAACCTTTTCACTGTACCTTTTTGGAAGAGTTCTCAAGATCTTATCACAAGCATCAGATTCATCAACCTTCATTCCAAGACCTTTCATCTCATGTATAAGTTCATCAACCTTGTTGAGATAGTCATGAATGTTTTCATCATCCCGCATTCTTAGGTTCTCAAATTCTCCTTTGAGATTTTTGATCTTAGCTTTCCTGACACTTTTATCTCCTTCATATATGGTATGCAATAGTTCCCACATATCTTTTGTCATTGTACACTCCATAACCTTCATAGATTCTGATCTACGCAACCCTTTTATAATTGCATTCATAGCTCTTGAATTTGCATGCATTAGAAGCTTACCTTCCTTATCTATAGGAGGATTGGCTGTTGAATCATATCCAAGTTCCACTGCATCCCAAACTTCATTGCCAAGTGCCATCAGGTGAAATCTCATCAACACACACCAATACAAGAAGTCACTTCCATCAAATACTGGTACTACATTATTGATGGACCCATCCCTTTGATCCTTTTGATCCATTGTGTTCTTAGACCACTTTTCCTTCAATCTGTCAAACTCTTCTGAAGGAACTCACTCTGATACCAATTGAAGAACACAAGCTTATACTGAGAGGGGGGTGAACAGTATAAGACCACTTTTTACTTTTCTTTTCAAATCAATATTATGTAGTGTATAGATAGTAGTATCAATAGCAGTAATCAAAGCAATGCACAAAACACCATACACAATAGAGACATAGATTTAATGTGGTTCACCCAATGTGGGCTACCTCCATAGAGAAAATATTTCTTCTAAATATTTCTCAAATAATATTTTGGGAATCCTTCCCAATTACAATGTTTATGGACCTCTATCCAAAGGAGATGTTGATCCCCTAAATCTGGTTTGTGGATCTCTATCCATAGGAGAACTCCTTCTCCTCTGCTCTGGCTGGTGATCCTCTAGAAGACACTACCTCCACTGCACTGATTATGGATCTCTCTCCACTTGAAGACTCTTGTCCTCACTCAGAAGACCTATCCTCAATGTCTTGGTTGATGGATCTCTATCCACTGGAGACTCTATCCTCTCTACTCTGTCACCTCCAAAGCTCTGCTCAATAGGTTCACTTAGAACCTTCTCAAATATGCTCAATAGGTCCACTCATAACCTGCTCAAATCTGCTCAATAGGTCCACTTAGAACCTGCTCAAATCTGCTCAATAGGTCCACTTAGAACCTGCTCAAATTCTCAATAGGTCCACTCAAAACTTGCTCAAATATGCTCAATAGGTCCACTTAGAACCTGCTCAAATCTTCTCAACAAGCTCACTCAGAACTTGTCCAAATATTCTCAACAAGCTCACTTAGAACTTGTTCAAATTTGCTCAACAAGCTCACTCAGAACTTGTCCAAATCTGCTCAACAAGCTCACTTAGAACTTGTCCAAATCTTCTCAACAAGCTCACTCAGAACTTGTCCAAATATTCTCAACAAGCTCACTCAAAACTTGTCCAAATCTGCTCAATAAGTCCTCTCTAGGACTTGCTCAAATATGTATTGTAAGCTTCCACAAAATCTCACACAAAATCAGTCCATAAGCCTTCTCAAAGACTTACCTCAAATCTGCTTAACAAGTTCACACATAACTTGTCCAATCTCATAGAATCATAAAGAGAATTGTTAGAGACTCAATATGTTCTATACTCAATGCTCAATCACTTTCTCAACTCAATCTCATAGAAGCATAAAGAGAATTGTTAGAGACTCAATATGTTCTATACTCAAAACTCAATCTCAACTCAAATCAATCTCATAGAAGCATAAAGAGAATTGTTAGAGACTCAATATGTTCTATTCTCAAAGCTCAATCTCAACTCAAATCAATCTCATAGAAGCATAAAGAGAATTGTTAGAGACTCAATATGTTCTATTCTCAAAACTCAATCTCAACTCAAATCAGAATATAGAATAGTTTGTTTCATGGAACTTGAACAACCACTTCACACAATCACTTGACTAGGCTCAATCAACTCTACTCAACCAATCACTTCAAGGAACAACCCTTTCTCACAAACCCTAGTCCAAGCATGTATCATCCAACTCAAAATGTTTCCAACAATGCCCAACACAAATCTCACATAACAATGATACTCATGTTCTTTTCTAACTCAAGTTCAAGTTCTTTGCATAACCAATTGGCTTCAACAACAATGCTAATAAAACATTCTTCATCTAACAATGATACTCATGTTTTTCTCAAACCCTAACTCAGGTTTTTCATACAACCAATGGTTTCAACAACAATGCTTATAAAACAAGGTTTTAATCACAACTCTCAAATCAAGAAAACCTTGAAGCATTAAACCAACCACTTTCAAAAAGGAAACCCTAATCAATTCCTTTTCACTCCAAACTTAATTTTCAATCAAGCCAATCACCTAACTCAACAAAGAAGAATTTTACCCATACCTTTTCTTGAAGAGTAGTTGTCTTTGCAAATCTGCCACACTCACAATTACTTCTTTGACAAACTCAATAAGGGTTAGAGGATATTTATTTTCTCAATAAATCACAACACAAAAATAATATCAACCAAAATACACCTTATCACTCCATCTATAAAATAACACTCAATATCTTTCAAAAATAATCTCCTTGGAAAATATCTCTTTCACAATAAAATCAACTCTATTAAAGTCTTACTTCTCAAATATCCAAAATTTATTATTTAAGACTTTAATTAAAATAATACCTAAACTCCTTATGCCTCCTAACTTTATTTCCAATCAATAATTCTCAACTAGCAATTTTCCAAATAATAAAAACCTTTTAACTCCCACTTTGCTAAAAGTAATTAATCATCAACATAGGCAATATTATTAAATTCTCAACAAAAATATTACCTCTGCCTTGGAGGGGATTCGAACCCCTAACTCTGCCCATGACCTGCACCTTAGTCATGGCTCTATTGCCACACGAGCTAAGCGCTCGCTTGGAGCATTGAGAGCACCACATGCTCTAAGTTCCTTATGCTGTCAGTAAAAACAAAAATGTGCACAACACTTTGGTGTTCCCAACACCAACCGAAATGCATCTTGCTAGGATTCAAACGCAGCTCAACGTTACCACAAAAACTTAACCAATGTCTCCTTGCCACTATGCCACGCTTCCCAGCTGGCTTGAGGATTTCAATGCACTTTCCTTTATTTCGATCATCATCCTTCAAATATGTTCGTTGTTTCTCACGAGCTCAACCACCAATTCGTATGCCTTTTCTTATTTCGAGCAAGGATAAATTAATCAATGTCTTTTAGGCATTATATATAGTGCCCTTTGTCTTCCATGCAATCACGTCGATGCATCGATTTAATTCGACGTCGGCTTGGTTGATTAGTTTATAATGTATTTAAATTTAATTAAAATTAAATTTAAATATTATAAATTAAATTAAACCAACCTTAGGTTTTAACTTAATTAAACCTTGGAGCCTTGTCTTATTGCACAACCTTGTAACGAATATTTATTTATAAAATTTAAATTCCTTGTGAATTTAAATAATTTATAAAATAAATATTGGACCTCCTTTTTAACCTTTGCAATAACCCTTCTTGGGTTTTTATGAACCAATCACTTAACCTATGCTCCCAATAATATTAAAATATTATGGAGCCTTTTTGCCTTTAACTTTTGCACTGTTGAAGCTTTTTCCTGGATGATAGTGACAACCTTTGACGACTTTATTTCTTGCCGAATTCCTTGATATGAGTGATAACTCTATCAGGTGACATCAATGACAACTTTGACTTAGAGGACTCAAAATGTCCAACAATCTCCCCCTTTGTCATTGATGGTAATCCAAATCCTTTTTACTAAAAACTTGACCTTTCTGTAATTCTGCTCCCCCTAGGACATTGCTCCCCCTGGCTCAATGCTTTCTCAAATATCAAATCTCTCCCCAATACACAAATCTCTCCCCCTTTGACATCAATTGAAAAGGGTCTAAGAATGAGCCTCTTAGCTTAGCCCCTCCCCCACCTCCACATGAGGTGGTTAATTCTTGGGTGGGAGTATTTCTACTCCCCAAAAGCACCGTTCTTTACCTTTATCTTTTTCTCTTCTTTTCTGAGTTTTCTAAATCCTCTTTCCCAAGTCATCATATTTGTTCTTGTCATCACTTATGTTCTTGTTCTTGTTCTCATCCATGTTCCTATTCTTGTTCTTGTTCTTCTTCCTATTTTTGTTCTCATCCATGTTCATGTTCATGTTCCTATTCTTGTTCCTGTTCATATTTTTATTTTTGTTCATGTTCCTATTCTTGTTCATGCTTGTTTTTGGAATATTTTCTCTACACCATCTTACTGTGTGACCATAATTATTGCACTTATAACACTTAATGTTATTATTCCTTGGAGGTGCAACTATCTTAGGATTTCTCCTAGTGAAGCCATATCATCTTCTATCATGAATCTTGCAATTCATTGCCTTGTGACCAAACTCATTACATGAGTAGCAATACCCTTGGAAAAGTTATCCTTTTCCATATTCCTATCTTTCATGTGTCCTGCAATGTGAAGCCATGTGCCCAAACCTGTGACATGAAAAACATCTTCCATTGAAGCTTCATTGTCTTGACCTCATTGGTCTCCTATTCTGATTGTTGTTCCATATGTATCTTCTCTGTGCATTGTTCCTATTTTTGTTGAACTCTTTGTTGTCCAACTCATCCTCTAATGTCTCACTCCCACTTACATTGTCTTATTTTGATGTATCTTCTTCTGAAGTTTCTTCCTCTTCAAGACTTGAAGTAGACTCTTCTTCCCTTTTCTTTTGAACCTGTTTAGAACCAAGACCTATCTTGTTTGTTGCTCCTCTTTGTATCTTGACTATTTTATCCACACTCTTTCCATTGTTTACATACTTGTATAACTTATTCTTGGAATCCTCTAAATATTCCTTTAGTAGGGCCACTTCTTGTGTTAACTTTTCACATTCCATAATATTTGCTTCTAACTTATCTTTGAACTTGCTTGCCTTAGCCTTTGACTTTTCTAAATCCTCTATGAGCAATAATCTTTCTTCATCACATTCTTGAAACTAATTTTCAAGCTTAGAGTGTTGCTTTCTTACCTTCTTTATTGTGTCAAGGGCATAGATAAGTTCTCCCTTGAGATCATAACCATTCTCTACTGAATAATCCTCTATTTTTTTACCTTTAACCATATCATTTCTTTCTTTTGGCTTATCTTCTATAGGATCACTCACTTCTTCTTCTAATTCCATTAGAATATTTTCATCTGGTCTTTCAAGTGCATCTTCAAAATCATCATCACTGAAACTATAACCATCCTGTTGAGTGGCATTTTCACCCAGCTATGAAAGTACTCTCTCCTTTAGGATTTGGGTTCCAAATCCCCTCTTGCAAAGAAGTTAAACAAAAAACTTCTCCAAGGTCTCCGTTGTATTAGCATTTGCATATGTGTATTAGTAATGTCAAATAAAGATATTCAATTTAAATGCTTGGAACACCTTAGTGATTGCAAGTAACTGTAAACAAGGGGCAATGTTGGTTTATTTCACCATGAAACTTTAGTGATTGTTCATTGGCTTTTTTTGGATTTTGAATTTTTTAAATGTTTATTTTAATGCCTAAATAAAATGCAGAAAATGAAAATGAAATGCAAAAATCTGAACATAAAATGCATTCAGTATGATGCTATCCTATTTCGACAAAACAGAAGATGTGAGGTCTCCTTGCATGCAACCTAACCTATTGGACCTCCAAACAAGCACAATCCGGATAAGCTAAGTGCTGGTTCCTAGGGTATGAAATAAAATTTATATTTCAAATATTCGCCTAACGTAACCCAAAGAAATGGCATCAACATTATCTATAAATTCAAAATCTGAAAAGATGAAACAATAAACATTAAATCCATAGCATGCAAATAAAATATCCTTCTTTCTTGCCCACAAGATGAAAATTTCTGAACACTTCTGCATTAAAAATGTGTCATTTTACAATAGCAGAATTTTTGGTTTTCCCAAACCAGTCAGTGGAAGAAAAACAACTCAAACAGGTCCAAAATGGCCTTTTCGCCTTCAGCTCTGCAACTCTGCTCGTAGCAGTTTCCAACCCTTTATGTGGAAGAAGAAAAACCAGTCCAATGTGGAAGAAAATATCCAGAGAAACCCAGTGCCAAGGCCTTGCCTTTATTACTACAATCTTCTCTGAAGAGTTCCTCCCCCCTTCTGGCCTCTTTGAATGGCGTATTTAAACTTGTGAAAATATTGTTTTCTTCCCTGAAATTTCTTTCATTTGTTAATGGATGTTCGCTTCACCTTCCCTGACTATTCATTTCACCTTCTCTGAATGTGTGTGCTTTGCTTTCCATTTTGTGGCCCTTCACTGCATTTTCTCCACATGGGCTTGCATCCGTTTCCCTTCGTGTGTAACGACCATCTTAAATGATTTCAAATCATTAAATATTCCTTATGTAACACTTTGTCTTCTTCATTGGATTTTGTCCTTATGTCCACGTCACTATGCAGGTCTGTTACCTTGGCGAAAATGGAACATGTCACGATATCGCGATGCTTCTTGTTTCTATGTTTGCCTGCCCCTTTTGAATTGCGAAAATGTAACATGTCGCGATATCGTGACACTTTTGGCCCCTTCCGTATTTTGTTGCTTTTAGCCGCGAAAATGCAACATGTCGCGATATCGCGACACTTTTTGTCTTTGGCCGCGAAAATGCAACATGTCGCGATATCGCGACACTTTTTGTCTTTGGCCGTAAAAATGCAACATGTCATGATATCGCAACACTATTCTTTCTTCTTCTTTCTTTTCTTGTTTGGTCACAAAAATGCAACATATTGCGATATCACGACACTTTTTGTCTTTGGTCGCGAAAACGCAACATGTCACGATATCACGACACTTTTTGTCT